>JABGLZ010000606.1:0-51829 GCA_014705045.1 Colletotrichum theobromicola | reverse complement strand
TTGGAGGAGGGATCGACTTTTTTTTTTTTTTGGGCCAACCGGATCGGAGGGGGGACTGAGCTGAAATCGGGTCTGGCAACATGGGAAAAAGGAGCGGTGGAGAATGTCGACACAACCAAGATGCTGGTGACGGAGACGGTGTGTGTGTGGTGTCTTTGAAGAATGAGTTTGCCGTTGTCTGGCTGTCTGGTAATAGGTACAAATACCTAGCGCGCTCCTTGATTCCTTGACTCCTTGACGCCGTGCGCGAGTCAACAAAGGAAAGAAGAGACGACACGATGGTCTGGTGTACGGATGAGTAGTTGGTCGCGTCAGGAGAAGGCGACACGGCGGGCGAAGGACGGAGACGGAGAGAGGGATGTGCAGAGGTATGCGCCTTTTCCAGCCGGCGTGAGCCCCGTGGCCCTGTGTTTGTTGATCTCGGGGCAAGGTGGGCAGAATTCCACACTCCGTAATGTTGATGTAAATCCTGCTAGCGTCTTCTGCAAAAAGTCTCAGGTACCCAGGTTTGCGGTATGGATTGATGGATCGATGGTGTATGTATGTAAGAAGCAATGCGGACTTTTGTCTCCGATCTGGAAGAAGGCAAGAAGGGTCCTCTGCTCTAGTCTCTGGGGAGGAAAAAAAAAAGAAAAGAAAACAGGGTATCCGTCAGGTCCTCTGGTGAAGAACAATCAAGGAAGGAGGCCGTTGCGCCGTAGAAGCGGGAGGTACCTACGCCAATCTGGGGTACCGGGAACACGCTCAGTATGGTATCTAGAAACGCCAGAGACGGGCTGACCGACAAGCAAAGGGCGTTTTGTTGGACGTGCGCTGTTTTTGTTGTTGCAAAGCGAAGGGGGTGCTCCCGGGAACTGGACGGTCTTTGTATGTTTGGTACTAGTATGCAAGACCGGAGATGATGACCCTCCCAGGCTATACCTTCGTCTCTGTAAGTACCTAAGTTGCTATGATAAGGTAAGTACGGTATTGACTGGACTCTGGACTCTGTTATGCCCGGTCAGCTTGAAGGATGGTGACAGCGCCAGGAGACATGCGTCAACATCAACTCAGACACCGAGTCCCGTGGCCAACAGCCGTGGGAGCCGTGGTGAAGACGATAGATAGGGTGAGGTAAGACGGTGGCTTGCTTGCTCGCCCTGTTTTGCGACAGACCGCGACGCAGTCAATATTGACGCGATATCAGGTCAGGTGAATGTCCAATGTCTTTGAGGCCGCAAGTATTGAAACCGCCGCATCAAACGTCGCCTCCCAGCCACTGACTGTTACCTTTTCTAAAACGCTGTCGCATTGTTTACGATTTCTTCATTGTTGACTCGGGAGATGGCAGCCAGCTCGTTGCAACCCTCCACTGCAACGCCGGACTTCAGCGCAAGTATGTACATCAGGTCTCATGTTCATGTACAAACCACGCCACACGAGCTCTCACGAAAAACGTGTATCCGGAACATTGAGGCATCGCCTTCTGGAACATGTTCTTCTTTCTTCTGCCCTTCATTTCTTGTCTAACTCAATACAGGTAGCGTCATCAACGCCGAACCAACTCGCCCTCTGCTCAGGCTCAGGCTCGCTGCCAGAGACCTGCGAAATAATTACAGCAGTACCACGAATACCTCCTTTCGTGCCACAGTGACATCGACGGAGCGCAGATTTACCCCTGATTCCCTGCAGATGCACCCCTAATGCACCCTGAAAATCCCTTCGCCACTGCTGGGTCTTGGTACCCAGTAGCGACGCCAAAAGCAACAGTCTCAAGGGACTTGCGGGCAGAAAAGACGCGAAGTCAATCTATGTTGTTTTCCTGCCAGATAAATTGTTATGATCGACTATGCGGCAGATGTGCTTCCTTTTCGTGATACGAGCCGTAGTGCGCAATAGCGGCTGTCTCTTGCTTTCTTTTTCCCTCATTATATCCGACTTTCCATCCACGCACTCCAGCCCTCCAGAGACCGAGATGGCATCTGACTCAAACTGGAAATGTTCTGCATCCCATCTTGACTCAGATTACGGGCTTGCGGCGATAACCTCTGTCTCATAATCGCATTGCATCATTCCAGCTACCTGTTGTTAGGCTGGTAGGAAATTAGTGATGGCCACCCTTTACACTTCATGCCAAATGCCTGGAAAAGACCGCCGTTATTGGTATCGCACCGGACGTAATGTCTGATATCATCTGCCATTATTTGCTTTCAGGGGCAAGGAAATTCACCGTCGTCTCTGCCCAAATTGTCGCCAGAGCTTAGATTGCGCAAACTACCCAGATGATACGAGTGCTCGAAACTGCCAACCTTTCATCGACCTGTGTCTGTGCAGGAGTGTCTTTGGGAGCCTCCGTCTCCTCGGTAGGCGGAACCTCACCCTCCTCTTCTGCTCTTTGCATTAGTCTTCGCTGTCTCTTTTCAGCTCGGTTCGCTATTCTCTTCGCTTTTCCTTCAATCTTGCTCTGTCGAATAGCTTCCTGTCGAGGTCCTTGTATTTCTCCCCTCGTGAGTGGTCTCGGTTGTTGCGCCACCTCTCTGAGCAATTGTATCAATCTCTCAGAAGAGCTCAAAGGCTGTCTTTCTGCATCTCGTACCACAAGCATGAGTTAAGCTTGCAAGGAGAATCGGGCGTCGTTACCGGCTGCGTGGAAATTTGCGAAAGGTATTTGCAGAGCGTCAAGCAGTTTCTCCAAGCCATACCGATCGATAGTACAGCTGGAGAGGAAACTGGGCTGCTTTGTTCGTGTCAACGACATACAGCGACCGGTTTGGAAGGTTGATGTTCAGTTGGTGAACGATCTTGAGGTCTGAATTGGTTCCGTGTGCAACCAAAATGAAGTCCCGTTCGACGGCGATCAAAGCCTCAATCTTCGGCTTCAGTTCTTCAATCGTGATGGGCTGCGAAGTTCCAAACATGAATCTGTTCGAAGCTCGTCGACAGTACCGGGTATTTCCAATCCTGAATTAATAAGACTTGATCATTTGGCTGTGATCCTTCGAGCTTGGGTCCAAAAGTGCGCTCTCAAGGTTGCGAGGGTCCAATACGGAAATTCCAACATGAAGTTGTTGGTCCGGGATAAGTTTCTCGTATCCTTGGAATGTGTCAATGTCAAACCCGACAAATAGAAAGTCTTTCATGCGAGACTTTTGTAACCCAATTGCCGGTTTTGATAGCGAAAGCGTAGGTAGGCTGGCTTCGACCTCCCCATAATGCCCCAATAGCTGTCGAAGGATGAGAGTCTCGTCACTAAGAATGCCGGTATGGGATGGTAGTGGTGATGAAAATCAGAAGCCTCTGACGTGAAGCCCGAGACCATGATAGTGGGAGATACACCATCCGGTGTTGATGGTGAAGCTGGATTATCTTGTGGTCGGCGTCACTTGCAAGAACTGCAGCAAGATGCGGGTGTTTCTGATTGTTCTTATGTTCATTTTCACCCATCGTTTCTGGCTAAATTATTCAAAAGCTGCTCTCGAAAGTCACAATCTTTCTCAATAAGCTTCGAGGTCAGCATATTTCCTGCAAGCGCTATCTCTCAAGGTCACAGTGAACCCGCGGGTGCAGACTTGTAGGAGACAGTTCCCTGATTCGACAAAGCAGGGGCCAACTGCTGTCGGCTCCGGCGAGCAGGAACCCGCGGGGCCGGAGGACCCGGAGCTACGGTTTTTCCAGATCCCCCCATGACGGAATGTCCAGTCCATCAGGGTCCCCGTCACGCGAGAAATCCCCATGATGAGACGAAACCACCAGCTCCCTTCCCCTCAATCACATTCTTCTGGTCTTTCTACTCCTCTCTAGCTCGAATCACAGCTTGTCGCCGAGACTTGTCAATACCAAAACCGCCACAATCGGACGCCGTGATAATGCCTCCCAAACCAGCAGTCCAGTACACCACATCCGGCCGACAGGTCCCCCTGTTCTACAGAGTCTTCTTCCTCGCCATAGAGCCCATCTCTGCCCTCGTCGGCGCCTTCTTCGCCCATTTTCGACAGGACGAATACCTCACACTTACCCATGCCATATCGAAGCCCGACGTCATTCCTCAGGGTACCACGATCGTGCTCTCTCAGCTCGCGAACCTCTACCTCCTTTTCGCCCTCAACGAAGCCCTCGTCCTCCGCGCCACGAACGATATCAGGGTTTGGAAGACCATCTTGTTCGTCCTGCTGGTCGCCGACCTTGGACACCTGTACACCGTCCGAAGCCTAGGCCCCGAAGTCTACTATAACTTCACCAAGTGGAACGCAATCGATTGGGGCAACGTGCCTTTTGTCTACCTCGGTGCCTCCATGCGCACCGCGTTCCTGGCCAATGTCGGGCTCAGTGGTCGACGCGTTGTGGCCAACAGACAGCAATGAGCAGCTATGGAAGGCAGAGCTGTTCAGATGTATTAGCTGAGTCGACTGGTGTGGCATTCAAGGTTATCGCAAGGCGGAGCACCGCTCGAACATTGCACCGAGCCCGAGGGTGCCGATATTCGGTCAGCATAACGCCGCTGCCGAGAAAGAAAATATCGAAAATTCATCGGGGATAAAGTTTTGAAGATGCTCTGCATGCAGATGATGTCCCGAGTCGATGGAAGAGTTGGAGAGGGATGCAAGCAGGTACAAACCCGAGCAAATACCGACATGCTAGCACATGGAACCCCGTTCGACCGGCATAGCGCCCTCCTAAACGGCCGTCAAGTTCGCTTCGATGAGGAATATTTAGAGCACAGCTCAGGTGGTTGGTTGGGGTCATTGGCATGACACATTCAGGCTCGGAAACGTGCACCGAGATACAGCGAAAACGGCCCCAGAGGAGCGAGGTTGACCCTCCGACCATGGCCCTTTGGTACAGCCAAGCCCGATGTTATCTGCGACGGGGGTTTTCCAGTCGACCTTGTCGAAGATAGGAGTAGAGACGGAGAGTTCTGTTTGGTGGGAAATTCGGCAGCCGGTCTCGGAAAATCCCCCGGACAATTTCCCTTCCCCAAGCCGCGGGGGGAGCCACATTGGGTCGGGTGGATTGTGTGGTGCAATTGGCGGGCAACGGTGGGGTTTCATCGCGGGGCACGGCACGATGGATGCGATGGAGGGACAATCATATGAGGACGAGCGAAGCCAGAAGCAAAATTCAGCAGACCGATTTCAAGATCATGGGAACATGCGGCACTAGCGTCAGTCATCGATAATTCCAGCCAGGCATACACCTTTCGACTACATTCTGCAACACATCCACGGACATGCGGATGAAACCATTGGCTCGACATCGTGAAAGTCGGACGAGAGACGCATATAAGCAATGGGGACTTTTTTCGAGGGGAAATTCACCCGAGTCTCTCCCCAACAGGCGCCTAGCCTTGCCTAGGCCAGGGTCCCGCCCCAGTCCTCCTCTTCCTTCCATCCATCCATCTCGCATGGGATGACATTGCGGCGCGACGTTAGCCCCTCCTTGTTCGTCGCAGTTGGTGGTGCCCCTCATCCAGGGATCAATGGACTTTGCTCCACGCGCCGCGACTGAGGTTGGAAGGTGGGGGTGTTGCTTGGGGGCAGCTATACGATGGCCAGAGGTATTTCATCCGCCGCCGTCCCTCTGACCTGCCCTTGAGCTGTTTCTGCTTCTCCTCCTTCCCTCCTTCTTTCCTGCCTTGACAATTTGTTTCTTCACGCAGCTCACAGGTATTACCGCTGCCGAACGAGCTGATTGACTCTCCACACACTCTTCTACTGCACATTCACCACAGTCACGATGGCCAACATTCCCGAGAAGTTCATCGGCTTCCAGGTCAACAGCGCCGAGACCTGGCAAGACTTCAAGAAGCAGCAGTTCGACCCCAAGCCCTTCGGAGACTACGATGTCGACATCAAGATTGAGTGCTGCGGTGTTTGCGCCAGTGATGTTCACACCATCAAGGGTGACTGGGGCGCTCAGCCCTACCCTCTGGCCGTCGGCCACGGTGAGTCTACCCTAATCACATCCAAGACCGCAAGTACTAAGATGGCTAGAAATCGTCGGCAAGGCTCTGAGAGTCGGCCCCAAGGTCACCAAGATCAAGGCCGGTGAGCGTGTCGGTGTTGGTGCCCAGTCCTACGCCTGCCTCGACTGCCGCCAATGCAAGAACGACAACGAGACATACTGCAAGGAGCAGCTCGACACCTACGGATCTACCTTCCCTGACTCCGGCGCCATCTCCCAGGGTGGCTACTCCTCCCACGTCCGTACTCACGAGCACTGGTGAGCTTCCCATCACAACACTGAAAGGGATCTTATACTGATTTCTGCCAGGGTCTTTCCCATCCCCGAAGCACTCCCGAGCACCCTCGCCGCGCCCATGCTTTGCGCCGGTCTGACCGCCTACAGCCCTCTCACCCGCAACGGTTGCGGTCCCGGCAAGAAGGTTGGCGTCGTCGGTATTGGAGGTATTGGTCACTTCGGCGTCATGTTCGCCAAGGCCCTCGGCGCCGAGGTCTGGGCCATCTCCCGCTCCCGCTCAAAGGAGGCCGACTCCCTCAAGATGGGCGCCGACGGCTACCTTGCCTCCGGCGAGAAGGGCTGGAACGAGCCTCACAAGATGACGTTTGACCTCATCCTCAACACGGCCAACTCCTTCGAGGGCTTCGACCTCTCTGCCTACCTCAGCCTGCTCGACGTCCACGGCAAGTGGGTTTCCGTCGGTCTTCCCGGAGGCGGCGGCATCACCGTCCGTAACCAGGACTTCCTGCCCAACGGCTGCTTCATTGGTAGCTCCCACTTGGGCAGCAGACGCGAGACGCTGGAGATGCTGCAGCTGGCTGCAGACAAGGGCATCAAGACGTGGGTGCAGGAGGTTCCCATCAGCGAGGATGGTCTGAGGAAGGCTATGAACGGTATCGAGGACTCCAGTGTCCGTTACAGGTATTGCCTGACCAACTACGAGGAGGCGTTTGGCCAGTAGAGAGGTTTGTAATGTAGCGTCATGTCCAAAAGAAATACCATTTGATGACCGATTATGACTTTACAAGGTGGCATATGAGGCTGTGAGTACGTCTTCGAGAGAAATGACCAGTCAAAGCTTTTGACGCGAGTGAGCCTGGTCAATTGGGTTTGATGGCGCCGCCCGTTCGGACGAAGAAAACCCCTTCATGGCTAGACTTTTCGAACTTCCTGTTAGTCATTTCTCTACTCAAGTCACCTGTGAAGAATCCAAGCAATCCAGCTGTTAAGTTTACTGTCCCACTTTTCAGGTTGCGTCGACTTTCATTAAGAGGATCAGGAGATACTCGAGATGGCATCGCAAGGTTCTTGGAGTTGAGACGGTGAGATCAGACCGACATACACCGAGCCCAGCAGGTGAACTCCGTTACTTGGATGGAGACAGTGGACCCTGAGGCGCCAAATACAGGGTGCCAGCGCCTTTCCGCTGCTCATCCTGCGCCCTGCACTCCCTGTGGCATTTGAAAATTTAGCAGGGCGGGTGCTGAGAGGGACGGGAGCTGCCCCTCATCCCGATCGGGGATAGTGCGGGGTTGTGGCTCTTGGGTCAACCCGACCAGAGAGTCAGAGTCAGCGTCGAGGTGCGGGAGGTGCGCACTGCGTGACTCCTTTCCCTTCTGTCCCTAGTCGAAGCCACTGTCTTTTGTCTCCCTCGCTGCCCGGCTTGTTTGAAGCAACCGACAACACGATCACACGAACAAAGACACCGGCATTACTTGAGCTACCTTGTCCTGCCATCAATTGACGCCGCCGACACCCGCAAACCCCGACCCGAAGGGCATCATCCCACCACGAATCCCGTCAAATCTTTCGCAAACCCCACCAATACACACACCAACGATCGCATCCCTCGCTATGGCTCCCACCGAGCCCATCCTGCCCGTCAAGGGTAAAAACAATATCCTCATCACCTCGGCCCTGCCGTACGTCAACAACGTTCCCCATCTGGGTAACATCATCGGCTCCGTGCTGTCCGCCGATGTCTTCGCCCGCTACTCCCGCGCCCGCGGCAACCCCACCATCTACAGTAAGTCGCAATCCCTCCACCTCTGCTTCATCTCGGCCCACGACTGACAACTTCTGCCTCCAGTTTGCGGCTCCGACGAATACGGTACTGCGACCGAGACGAAGGCCCTCGAGGAGGGTGTTGACCCTGCTACCCTTTGCGCCAAGTACCACGCCATTCACAAGGGCATCTACGACTACTTCGACATCTCTTTCGATATCTTCGGCCGAACCCCCACTCCCCAGCAGACCGAAATTGTCCAGGACATTTTCACCAAGCTGTGGAAGAATGGCTACATCGAGGAGCGCGAGACTACCCAGCCCTTCTGCGCCGTCGAGGCTCACAACACCTTCCTCGCTGACCGCTTCGTTGAGGGTACCTGCTCCGTCTGCAATTACGACGGCGCCAGAGGAGACCAGTGCGACAAGTGCGGCAACCTGCTCGACCCCTTGGAGCCCGAGAGCGACCCCAATGCTGGTGCTGACGACGACGTCGCTGCTAAGGCCACTGGCTGGCTGATCAACCCGAGATGCAAGGTTGACGGATCTACCCCCGAGAAGCGCAAGACGAAGCACTTGTTCTTGAAGCTGGATGCTCTTAAGGATGAGCTTGTCAAGTGGTTCCAGTCTTCCAGCAAGAAGGGCGCCTGGAGCAATAACGCTGAGCAGATTACCCAGGCTTGGATCGACAAGGGCCTGAAGCCCCGTGGTATCACAAGAGATCTGAAATGGGGTGTGCCCATCCCCACTGGCGAGGTTGGCGAGGACTACGCAAGGAAGGTGTTCTACGTCTGGTTCGACGCTTGCATTGGTGAGTGGCAGGTATAACTCCCTTTCCAGATCTACGACTGACCCGTCCAGGCTACGTTTCCATCACCAAGAACTACACCGACGGCGACAACCTCGAGGGCAAGAAGTGGGAGCAGTGGTGGAAGAACCCCGACGATGTCAAGCTGGTAAGCGATACGCGCACGACACAAGTATCCAGAGGTCTCGGATCTAACTCTTAACAGTACCAATTCATGGGCAAGGACAACGTCCAATTCCACACCATTATCTTCCCCGGATCTCAGATCGGCACAGGCGAGAACTGGACCAAGCTGCACAAGATCTCCACCACGGAGTACCTCAACTACGAGGGTGGAAAGTTCAGCAAGTCGAGGGGTGTTGGTGTCTTTGGCAACCAAGTTCAGCAGACTGAAGTTCCCGTTGATGTCTGGAGATACTACCTCCTTGCCCGCCGCCCGGAGACGTCCGACTCCGAGTTCATGTGGCAGGAGATGGTTGATGGCAACAACAATGAGCTGTAAGTCTCTCATCAGCTCGACTTTGGGGTCTCGCTAACATGCTCTACAGCCTCAAGAACCTTGGTAACTTCTGCCAGAGAGGTAAGCGAAAACCCCTTAGTATCAGAGTCGACTTAGCTAATGCTCTGCAGTCAACAAGTTTTGCCAGGCCAAGACCAATGGAGCTGTCCCTGACTACACGAAGTACACAGACGATTACTTGAAGAACCACGTGACCGAGGTCAACAACCTGCTTGGCGAGTACATCAAGAACATGGAGGATACCAAGATGAGAGCTTCCCTGCACACCATCCTGTCGATTTCTGCGTAAGTTTTCCTGTTATTAGGTGTAGCTGAGCATAAGCGACTGACAGTCGACGCAGTCTTGGAAACAAGCTGCTCCAAGACAACAAGCTTGACAACAAGCTCTTGACCGAGGAGCCTGACCGCTGCGCTGCCGTAGTGGGTCACGCACTTAACCAGATCAACCTCCTTGCGTCTTTGGTCAGCCCCTTCCTGCCCAACACATCCAAGGCGATCTTTGAGCAGCTCGGCGTTGACAGCCAGCCCACGATTCCTGAAAGCTGGGCCGTCGATGCGATCAAGCCCGGCCACACGCTTGGCGAGCCTAAGCATCTGTTTTCGCTCATCCCTGCCACCAAGATCGAGGAGTGGAAGGACGCTTTCGGTGGAGAGGAGGTCCGCAAGCAAAAGGAGGAGGCTGCGGCAAAGGCTGCTGCCAAGAAGGCCGCCAAGGAGGCTGACAAGGCCCGTAAGAAGGCCAAGAAGGAGGCCGAAAGGGCCAAGGCTGCCGGCGCGACCGTGGAGTCTGGCGAGAAGAAGGCGGAGGCCGACCCGGCCATCGAGTCAGTAACGGAGGCCATTGCTAAGGCGGACGTCCACACCTCTTAGACAACGATGGCGAGAGACGCCCAAGACCAGAAGACGACAAGGACAGAGAGGACGACAGAGAGAGATGACGGGAGGGGGTGACGATGATAAAGGACGGTAACGATAACGAGACAGGACGATGGCAGGAAAGCATAAGGGCGAGATGAGGATAGCGAAATGAAAGACAATAATAGTGAAAGACGATCAGAGTAAGATATTGTGACATTAAGCGACGATGATAGTGAGAGACGGCTTGAACGAGACGACGTGGGCTGAAGAAGATGAAGGCGAAGTATGACAGAGGTAAGAGAGCACGACGCATAAGGGACAAGGATGAGAAATTCTCAGTGGCTTGGCAGAAACCAGCGACCCAGGGGATGGAAGACCAGCAGGACGCCTTTGGAAGGGAAATGAGTTTCACAAGATGGGTAAGCATCGAAGGGGGTTGCATGGTTAGTCAACTTCAACGAAGCAATTCGGATTGAGCAATAGACATCAACTGTTAGAACAGACATGCTCATGTTATGATTGACCTGGATCTAACTGGTTATGGATGTGGCCAAGCAGAGGTTGCCCACCCTGGGCTACTCAGCCTGCAGAAACAGGCAGACGAGACACTTTCAGCTCCTGCATCGCCGTACTTGGAGGTATACCTTTCCTCTCTACTCTGACGCCGCTTGTGGCATCGCTATCGCAGATTCACAATGACCTCTGCTGAGCCATTCATATATGCGTCAGCACTAACAAACAGTCAGTTTCGATTGGTGAACATCAAAACGGCCCGCCAACGTCACCTTGAACTGCGAGTCGCGACATTCTCGCTTGCGGCGCATCCAAAATATAACACTTTGTCATACTGTTGGGGAGCCGCAGATTTCGAGCCCGACGAGGCAGACCAGGCTCCCAGACTCTGCAGCGTAGCTGTCAATGGAAAGACTTTCTCCGTGCGGGAAAACCTGCGCGATGCTCTGCTTCAATTGCGGCAAAGCTTTCCAGGCTGCTGGCTCTGGATTGACGCCATTTGCATCAACCAGAACGACAACGCCGAGCGCTCGGCGCAGGTCGCTATCATGGACAAAATCTATACCAAGTCTCACTTGACTGTCGCGTGGATAGGTATGGAGAAGCCGGGACTGGAAAGAGCTCTTGAAGTCATTGTAGGGAGGCTCGAGACATGGCACACGTGGTTGGATGGGCGTCCTGGCATCAACTATTGGGAAGTGAAGGCGACTCAAGACTATCAGCCCCTGGCTAGAGCAACGGCAGGGATCCCGGACCTGGCTCTGGAAGACTGGATGGCGCTCGAAGGCATATATGGGCGGCGCTGGTTCTGGAGACTTTGGGTCGTGCAGGAAGTTGCTCTGTCCACGGAGGTTATCGTTCTCTGCGGGAGCCAGCAGATAGACTGGTATGCCCTCGGTAGGTTTGCCTGGCTCACGACATGTTCCGGGTTGCTGTACCGCGGTCAAATCCTCATGGGCGAAAACGGACTCAAGAGGCATGGTGACATGGGGCTCATGAACGCGGCTGCTATCGACACCTGCCGGAGCTGGTGCGACTACTACAGAGACCTCTATTCGAGAGACCCGAGCAATCCGATACGCCCTGGGGTGACCACACCCGAAGGCTACATCGCCATCGTCCTGTTTCCGAGGTGGGAGAAGGCTTTGGAGGACCTGCTCGATAACACCTCGACCCTTGAATGCACCGACGGCAGGGACCTGATCTACGGGCTAATCGGCATCCTCAAGTTCATCGCCGGTTTCGAAAAGATCCTCGCCGAGTTTGAGAGGCACCGCGAGGATTTTGTGGAGTTTGGCTTCGACGACGCCCTGGTCAGTGTGGACTACGACATACCGTTGTCGGACCTTTACACCAGAGTAACCAGCCAGATTGTCGGGTCCGGACGACTGGAGCTTCTTATGCGGGCTGGCGTGGCATACGAGAGACTGGAGGGCCTGCCGTCTTGGGTGCCCGACTTCCGCGGGACCAATGCCACGGATGCGGTGCAAGACGCCTCCAAGCATGCCGGGACCGCCAGTCTGGGAATCAAGATCGTGGGCGACAAGCTGTACTGTCGCGGGTTCAAGGTCGGCGCCGTGCCCGAATCGACGGATTCTCTGGCACAGACCCTGAGCAGCGGCCTGACGAACCCTGTTTATCCGTATACCAACCGGCCCATGGTGGACGCATTCTGGCGCACGATCGTGATGGATAGGAAGGAGCCCATGAACCGACTCCTGGGGGCGAGCGACGAGGTGGGACTATCCTTCCGCGAATGGGCGATTTCCTACATGGTGCAGGTTGCCGTTGCGCAGTTGCAGGCTGGGACGGATTGGGATGCCGTGGAGGAGAGCTTGAAGGATTTCAATACGACGGCGGCCATGGACACAACCGGGCTGTACCCCAACACTGAAGACTTGAAGAACCGGCTGGGTATATTGGGTTACTTGGACGAGGCCGTGGAGACGTCGGAAGAAGAGAAGAGGGCGGTCATCGAAAGGTCACAAGAGCACCTCCGGAACTGGCAGATCCGTTCTTTAAATATGAACCGAACGTTTATGCTTCTTGATGGAGGGCACATGGCTCAGCTGGACGACACCACGGCTTTGGGAGACGAGATATGGATCCTGCAGGGGCTGCAGCTCCCGTTGCAAATGAGACGAGTGGAGGGGGGCAACCTGGTCATAGTCCGCGATGCGTACGTCCACGGCATCATGTTGGGTGAAGCGATCACAGACGAGGTCGTGTGGGAAGATATCTGCATTGTCTAGATACGTATTTCTTTTACTATTATCATTAAGTGCTCACTGCAACTCTATTTGCACTTGACGGGCTTCTTCTCCTCGGGGGGATAAACCACAATGCGGTCGATGTCGGCACCCTTGAAGTCGAATCCGTTCCACAAACCGCCGATGGTGATGGTGTTGTTCGATCCCTTGTCCAAGGTCAGGTTGAGCGGCGTGGACAGTATGATGCCCTTGTGCGTGTCGCGCTGGTACAACGACTCGACCTGCTGCTCGTTGCCGTTGACGATGACGCTCGCGATGCGGCGAAGCTGCCACGATCCGCCGATGCGGTCGGGCGTGCCGCCGGGCTGGTCGCCGAAGCCCATGTCGTCCGTGTTCTGGTAGTAGAACGACACCCACTGCGGCTCGCCGGCGCCCTCGATGCCCTCGAAGGTGACCTTGCTGTCGTTGCCGTAGATGCCCGTGACGATGGTGCCGCCGCTGGCGAAGTTGGCCTCCTGCTTGAAGGCGTTGCCGGAGGTGGTGGCGGAGTCGTGCGCGGCGTAGGTGGTTCCCTCGATCGGGGTGACGACGCCGGTCTTGACGTCGAGGTCGTAGATGTCGTGCCACTCGACGTGGACCGACTTCTTCTCGTCGTCGACGCTGAGGGGCAGCCAGATGTAGCGGGACTCCCAGAGGGAGTTGGAGTCCCACTGGTCGCCGAGGTAGAGGTAGGTCGTCACCTCGGAGCCGTTGATGCGCAGGGAGAAGCCGGACTGGGAGTTGTAGGTGCGGGTGTACGAGTCCGAGACGAAGAAGGGCTGGGACCAGGGGCCGGCGAGGGAGTCGGCGCGGAAGGCGACGACGTTGTTGGGGCGGTAGCCCGTCTTGTGGGACATGAGGGCGTAGTAGCTCGAGTCGGTCTGGATGATGGTCGGGGCCTCGAGGTCGTACTTGTCGAAGCGGTGGACGACCTCGGTGACGTTTGTGAGCTCGTCGTTGAAGGAGCTGAGGTAGACGTCGCGGCCCTCGCGGCGGTCGCCGTTGGAGTAGAGGGCGTATGAGCGGCCATCCTTGTAATCTGTAAAGATGCCAAAGTCCTGAGACCAGTTGCCGAGAGGCGCCGTAGCGTCAACGAAGGTGTATGGCCCCGTGATGTTGGGGGACGTGGCTAAGCCTTGGAGGAGGAGGCCGTAGGTTGAGTTATCGGCGTGCCACCACATCTTGGGGGAGATGTTAGTCAATTGATTGTAAGAGAGGACGAGGTAGGACATACGTGGTACTCTCCGGTGGGCTCGGAGTAGACAACCTTGGGACGCTGGATGATCATGTCCGAATCGATGTAGGGGTGTCCGTCAATGGGCTCGAGGGCCTTGCCGTGAAACTCCCACGTTGCCAGGTCGTCGGAGCTGTAGACGGAGACGCCGCCGCCCTCTGTCTGGCCCTCGACCTTGTACTCGCCGAACCAGAAGAACTTGCCCGTGTCGCGGTCGATGGTGACGCCGCCGGCGTGGGCATTGACGAGGTTGCCCTCGGTATCACGCCATCTCCCGCCGGGGACGATCCACTTTGCGGACGCGAGCGAGGCGAGCAGGAGGCCCGTTGAGAAGAGCTTCGTGAGCGCCATTTTGGGGACGTGGTCGATTGGGGCGAGCTTGGCTGGCGCTTTCACTTGAGGCGTGAGTCTCCAAGCTTTCGTCTTCGTGGGATGGGGTCCTTCTGATGCGACATCAGGGCTTTTATATTGACTTCATGACTTGCTGCGGTGCGGCCGAGATGGACCGGCTGGCATTGGCCCGAGGACCGAAGGCTCTGTGCCGGGCCATTGAGAAGCGGCGTGGGAAGCTTGGGTCTGGAGGAGTCTTCTCAGGGCGGATGATCGTGGCTGGGAATGCCAAGCTGGACGAAAGCTGGAGAATTTTCCCGTTGGTGAGGGTTTAGGTGCGGTGGTGCGGGGGAAGCTATGGAAGGTTCATCAGCTTCCATATGAAGTATTTCCCAGTTGGAGCTAGGGGAAGCTTGGGAGGCCAAGGGGGGCACACAGGGACACAGGGGTCGAGGTGTTAGTGTTACCGTCCAGCGTGTTGATGCGGGTGAAGTGGGCGATGGCGTGCGGGGTTTTAGCGTCTGTAGCGTCGCATCCTTCTGTCCCGCGCCCTGGAAACGATGCCGTTTTGGGGCCGGGGTCCGCCTGGGGTTGATGTCATTTCGGTGCGGTGAAGGGCTTGAGGACGAGGGAAGAGAAAGGTTCAACGGGCGGGTGGCTTGGCAACCGTTGGACCTGTTGACAGAGTAAGTTAGTGTTGGTGTTGGTCATGAAAACTCAGGCGAGCAATGCTTGGATTGTGTGAATGGGGTCATGATGAGCCAAGTGAACCCGACTGCTTGGCAGAGGGGTTTAGTAGACAGCCGTCGGCCCATCTTCACCGGCTGGGTTGACCTTGTTGACCTTGTTTGCTGGGACTGCAGACACGAGATGAACGAGTGAGATGTCAGAATGATGAATGTTACGCTGGTCCACCGGGGCACATGATCCGAATGGGTCAATTGGGAGCGAGAATCCATGGACGAACGGGACTCTGCCAGTGAGTCGCTTGGGAGAGCTCGCCGGCTCGAAAAGGAAGAGATCATTAGGGCTGTGTTCACTCGCTCTGCCTTTGCTGGGACGGGACGGGCAATCTAAAAGTGAGGTGACACGCGCATATGAGGTTGGGGTGGTTGATGAGACACAGATGACGGTCGATTGAACTCACCTCCCTCACTCATTTCAGTCCGAGAAACTCATCAGCCTCTCATTTGAGGTAAGCAGTGTGTGGGCATCCCTCTAATCTGTCATCATGAGCCTCACTTCTGTTCATACTGGTGATTATGTAAGGTCTATGAACCTGAAGTTGAAGCTGAAGTGGGGAACAAACATGAGAAAACGTCAAGATCCATCATGAACGAAGCATGATGCAGAGAGCCTTCCCTCTCTTCTCCACGTGAGACGTCATCTGATTCAACGGCTCTCGCAGCATCGTTCAACCGCTCCACGTGCGAAGACTGGACACGGAATCGTTTCCGAAGAGCACCCATCCTGATGCGCATCTCGATCCCAGATTCCCCATCTCGATTTTCCCACACAACTTCGGCGCCGTGACACAGGCTGACCCCGTTTCACTCACACAGCCAATTAACACGCGACTCTCAGCAAACGGTGCATCCTCCAGCTTCGATCTCGATGCGACAGTGACAGAAGATAAGATTTACGTCACGCGCAGATGGAGAAAGGCCCCATCTAGAACGATAGAACGAGTGGGATTGAGAAGGCATCTGGTGGACCGCGTATTCGCAGTCTTGTCTCACGAGCTACGCTCTGGACCTTCTCGAACAAAACAAATCGATAGAAAAACCCCCAATAATCAATTTCAATTCATTCTCTTTCCTCTTTGACCATTGCAAACTTTCTTTTCTCTCTCCCTCATCCAAAACATGACCTCTCTGCCGTGACGGACGACTACATGGCCAGCAACCGTTGCTACCGGGAGATCCGTCCCGCTCTTGAACCTTTCGACGACGCTATTCCCACCTCGCCTACGTCACCGAACAACCCACACCACGCATCTTCAATACGATCTGACCAGAAGCCCGCTCGACGCAATGTCTGGGTAGCTTGCGAGAGTTGCAAAAAACGCAAAACCAAAGTTTGCCCCCCCTCCTCATCGAGACCCGTCAAGACATCGCGCACTAATCTGCTCGTCTCCCCGACAAGTGCTCTGCCGACCGTCCAAAATGCTCTCAATGCACCAGTCGCGGGTTCGACTGTCGGTACACCGCCGACCCCTCCGAGTCTCGCAGCGCCTCCATGAAAAGGAAGTTTACCGAATTGGAGCGCCAGAATGACTGCCTGAACAGCTTCTTCCGCGCAATCCGGTCCATGCCTGAGTGTCAGGCCCATGAGGTGATGAGGAGAATTCGGTCGGGCGCTTCTGCCGAGGATGTTCTTCGTGAGGTCGAGGGAGGGGTATTGCTCTTGCAGCTCTACGATCGGCCCGAAAGAAAGCATCGGGACTCTCGTTGTGACATTGCCAGCATCACGACGATGCCAGACGGTACGACCGGACCCGTCAGTGCGACGAAACCCACCGGTCTTCTCACGCCGGAAAATTCGTTCGAGTCGGCTCCTTACGAGCGTCCTTGGGACAGTAGGCCAGACAGTAGGCCAGCCTCACAACGAGCCGGTGGTCGTCGTTGCACGTCATGAGGGGGCTTGTGACCGGCAGATATGAGAGCTCGCTATGGCAAGCCGAGAGGTTTGCCGGGAGTCAGGAGGAGAATGTTGCATTTTGGGGTAGCCGTGGACCTGGGAACTAGGACCAAAGGTCTTCAAGTCACTTGCAAGCATGTTGTGGATAACCTCACAAAAAGTCGAGGTTTTCAGCCCAGGCTGGTCGTGGACATCCGAGCCAGTCAATGGAAACACAGGAATGAACACCATTGAGGAGCGTGAGGCGCGGTTTGGAGATTAGTAAATGTAATACAGATTGCTCGAGTTGTAAGAATACACTTATATATCATTATCGAACTCAAGAGCGAATGCATTGTCCAAGTACCTAATAAGGCACGCGCAGTTGCCAGAGGTCTGTCTCATCTTCATCGGACCCTCTATTTCTCTCTCTCGTATCTTCCAGCGTCGGCTTGGATTATCATCTTGAAAAGCTCAATATCGTTCCTTGCGTCCGTCGCACTCGTCTTTGGCTGCTTGCCATTCACGACGCAGTCGTAAAAGTCCAGAAACTCCGTCGTGTACGGGTCCACGTACGTCTTCCGGACCTTGCGCTCCTGGAATCCGGCGTCGCCGATAAGCTCCCGGATCGTCATCGTGACCGGCAATCCCTTCACGTAGGGAGTGTCAAAATCAACGCGAACGATCTTATTGGGCGAGTAGACCTCAATGTGAGCGTCGAACTGAGGAACGCTGCTGAAGCCAGACTCGTAGGTGACGGGGAAGTCGTCGTATCTGAACAGGGCAGCGAAGATCCCGGGGAAGGAAAGGTGAGCACCGGCGACACTCTTCGGCATGCCAATGATCTCCCTCATGGCGGAAAGGTCGTGTGTCCCCAGTCTGAGAGCAGGTCAGCATCATATTGGTAGTATGGAGCTGGCAATGACATACCCTCCCAAGAGTCTCAGCATCAACTTCGACCCGGGCGTTGCGGGAACGCCAAACTCATTGACCAAAGCCTGCTCGAAGATATCCTTCTCATTACTCTCGCGGTCCTGGGTATCAGCGGCGCTGAAGTCGTTGAACTTTTGAGGGAATGTGCCAGACTGGTCGACAAAGGTCGAATTGGGCCCGATGATATCTCTGACTCTTGCGTACTGAATCTTCTCCATGCCGCCAACTTCCTTTACGGCGTCCGTGAAGGCGGCGGCGAAGCGGCGCATGGTGCCGACCATGATCTTTCCCTTGGACTTCTTTTCTGCCTCCACAAGGAGATCGATGTCGCGGAAGCAGAGCGCCGCTGGCTTCTCGAGTAGACAGTACTTGTCGTTTTGTAGGGCTAGGATGCCGTGCTTGACGTGGTAGGCGTCGGCGTTGGCAATCACTACGACATCAACGTCGGAAGAGGAGCAGAGCTCGGCGGCATCATTGGTTGTCTTTGGTGCTCCGCCCTGTACTTTCCTGGCGCAGTGTTGCAGAGCTTGCTGAGAGATATCGCAGAGGAATGTTGTCTGGAAGTACTGGGAGAGAAAGTTGATGTTGGGGATGTGAGCGACCTGGGTGATTTCACCGCAGCCAATGATGCCGACCTTGAGAATCCGTTGGGCGGCCATGATGAAGGGCAGAGAGAGCTGAGAGGAATTCTAGAGAGAAAGGTGACTAGCTCTTCGACGACCAGTAGTTAACTTTGTGGTATCTTAGTAAGTATCGATTATCTCGAAGTTTGGGTCAGGACGTAAGAGTTGAGGCGGTCGTTGAGGCGCACTTTAAGTAGTGATGCTATCGTCGATAGTGTGGGAGCCGGCGCGGGCGTATCTTTCTGGATTGCATTTGATATCTTCGACAACCCCTCCGAAGAGCCTCAATATGACATATGCATGTGGGAATGGACCAAAGGATGATCCGTCTCGCGGTTGTCGTCCAATGACTTGCCAGAAGCCACTGGGGAAACTGTGGACTGTCTCCGCCGACACTCCCCGAGAGAACCCCGTGGCTCGCGGAGTATCGGGCCCGAGCCACAACTGCCGATTTGGGAGAAAATGGCCGGGGAGTTTCGGAGCTGATGGCGTACCGAACCCTTACCCGGAGCTATCCTGGCTTCCGACTTCCAGAGATCTTGGCACCCGAGTTCCGGCTCCCGTTTTACCCCATGGGGATGGTCTGGGGTAGGATGGAACCGTGGAGACGTGCCGAGAGTCTCGAACCTCGGTGGCTGGGAAACAAGATGTTGGCCGACGCGACAGGGGCATAATTGACGAGTAGTTAAATGGCATGGTTCCCCTCAAGTTGGTGGAGTTTGAAATGCTCGGTTGGACGTCCTGCCATCGCTTGTCTCTTCGGTCGAAATTCCTCGCTCCTGCCTGCGACGATTTTGCCCAGGAAAATTCTGCAAAACTCCCCGACTGCTGGTACCAAAATCCTAGGCCATGGGAGCTTTCGGGAAGAAGAAGGAGACGGAGCTTGCTGTTGGCTCAGCACTCGCAGCTGTGAGTTCAACACGCCATTCTTTGACACTGGACAAGTACATTGACGCGAGACTTCTAGGTTCTTCCAGCAAACCCGCTGCCGTGGTACCGAACATCGCATCTTCTCAAACTGAATCTTTGCCTACTTGTTCCCCTATTTTCTTCCGCTTCAGTTGGTTATGATGGTACGAAACGAAGCGACGCCCCCTAGCAGCTGAGCTTGACGGAACTAACATGAGGTTATGCAGGCTCGATGATGAACGGTCTCCAAACCCTGCCTCAATGGCGTGGCTTCTTTGGGAACCCCGAGGGTGCGGTCCTTGGTCTCATGAATGCGGTCTACCCGCTCGGCAAAGTCGTTGCCCTCTTCTTCGTCACTTACGTCTCTGATCGCTGGGGTCGCAAGCTGCCTCTCGGCATTGGGTTGGTAGCCTGCATTGGATTTGCTATCCTGCAGGGATTATCTCCATCTCTGGCAAGCTTTGTCACAGCAAGAGCTCTTCTCGGCTTTTTTACCACCTTCATCAGCCAGCCAAGCCCTATCATCATCACAGAGTTGGCATACCCGCCCCAGCGAGGCAAGGTGACGGCACTTTACAACACTTTCTTGTAAGTCAACGAGGAATCATACCTCAGACAAGTAATTGACATACTTCAAGCTACTTCGGATCTATCTTTGCTGCATGGTGCACTTACGGAACCTTCAAAAACCCCACGGCCTGGAGCTGGAGAATTCCCTCCCTGTTGCAAGGCGCCATACCAGTTATCCAGCTGCTCGGTCTCTACTTCCTCCCAGAGTCTCCTCGGTAAGCTCAGAGCCGACTGGATTGTAAAACTTGTTGATCGCAACTGACGCTGATTGCATGCAGCTGGCTCATGAGCCGTGGCCGCAAAGATGAAGCCCGAAAGGTCTTCGCAGACTACCATGCGGGCGGAGATCTCCACAGCCCTCTCGTCGAATTCGAAATGCGCGAAGTCGAGCAAACACTCAACGCCGAAGCCGAAGCCATGTCGCAATCCTCCTGGCTTGAGCTTGTCCGGACCCCTGCAAACCGCAAGCGAACTCTCCTCGCAGTGATCGTCGGCTTCTTCAGTCAATGGGTAAGTTTTCTGCAACGGTTCTTGGTTGAAATAGGCTAACCCCGCGTAGAACGGTGTGGCTGTGGTTTCATACTACTTGACGCTTGTCCTCAATACGATCGGCATCACTGAAGTCAAAGACCAGACTCTTATCAACGGACTGCTGCAAATTTTCAACTGGATCATTTCGACTTTCCTCGGAGCCCTCATGGTGGATCGTCTCGGACGCCGTCCGTTGTTCCTCATCTCCACGGGAGGCATGCTTGCGAGTTACATCATTTGGACCGGACTGACGTCCTACTTCGTGACGAGTCGGAATGAGGCGACTGGAAGAGCCGTTGTGGGATTCATCTTCATCTTCTACTTCTTCTACGACATTGCGTGGACGCCACTCTTGCAGGCATACCCGGTCGAAATCTTTCCGTACACTCTGCGTGGCCGTGGCCTCTCGGTCACGTACATCACCGCGTTCACTGGTCTTATCATCGGCAACCAGGTCAACCCCATCGCGATGAAGTCGATAGCCTGGAAGTACTACATCGTGTTTTGCTGTATTCTGGGTCTGTTGCTCGGTCTTATTTGGTTCTTATTCCCCGAGACCAAGGGCCACACGCTTGAGGAAATCAGAGAAGTCTTCGAGGGCAAGCCTGAGGGCAAAGACAAGGATATCGAGGAAGCCGATGTTGATGAGACGACCAAGGAAGGAAGGGTGAAACAGGTTGAGTTGGCTTAGTATTGGAATGAGTTCAAAGTTGAATGTCAATGAACACAAGTCAGGGAGGGGGGCATGAAATCGAGAAAGACAGGTTCCGGTCTTCACACTCGCTGTCCAAACTGGCCCTTACCCAGCGCGGATTCAAAGACCAGACACACATACAGACAGCTCTCGAGCAATGTTTACTTTTGATTCTCCCATTCACCTGAGATCCTTGCAGTTGTGAAAATTCTTTTCTTGTCCTCCATTCCGTTTCTGCCAACTTGGCTGGTCTCCTAGACAATTGTTTCGACGCGCTTTCCTTCAGTTTCGATTCTCAGCTACCTGATTCCACGTCGAAGAAGCCTACAAGACCGACAACAAAGCAATAAGATCGCAATGGCTGAACACAGAGAAAACAAGGCTCCGAGAGACGAGTTGAAGAGCAAGAAGGACGACGATGAGGGCAATCGCGGAGAGGAGAGCGCCCTGGAAGATGGCGAGGAGGAGAGTACCAGAGGCGACGAAACGCATCTTACCGCCGAACAGCTGACTGCTCAGATTGGCAACACCATCGCGAATTTCCCTGAGAACGGCACGCGTCGAATCCGGAATGCCCTCTTGCCCCTGAAGCGACTCAACAGCAATGACTCCACCGGCAAGTACATCAAGCTGTACTCACAGCAGCGGATGCTGCAAGATCTACTCAAAGGCAATTTCCCAGGTCACCAAGAAATGCTGAAAAATTGCGACCGTCACGAGAATTATGTTTGGTACGCGGGCGCATTGCTCTATGTCACGGACATCGACAAAGCCAGCCTTCAATTTCCTCCGAACTGGGAGGAGAATCGGCATATCTGGCCCAGGGTTTTTCGTACTCGCGACATCATCAATGGCGTCGAGAAGCCTCACCCATCCAGGGTACCCAAAGGCAGTACCCCTAATCGCAAGACCGATGACACCGAGATGGCCAAGGCCAAAAGAGGTCGGGAGGGGGATAGCGAGACCAAGCCGCCCGCCAAGAAGGCGCGTCGCTCGGAAGCACAAGCCAAAGACATGTCGTCAAAGGACGAAGCGGAGGACGAGAGATTCGAGCTCGAGGCTGTTCGACGGGAGTCACCTATGGGTACCATCGCTCGGTCACCCCAGCCCTTACCCTACGCAGGCCCAAGGAGCTCTGCTGAGAATGATGATCAACTTACCGCGGAGCCTGCCGGCCCCTCGCAGCTTCCGCTCCATGAGAACTCTCAGGTTCTCCAGCTCGACGGTGTTCAGCCTACCAATGTCTTGCACCAGGTACCGTTGTCTTCCTGACCATTATGCATATCACTAACTTCCTTTTTTCAGGCCAATACCTCCCCTCAGTCCACGCAACACGACCTGAGCATATACGGCAACGCCCAAGCCCTCTTTACTTATGATCCGTTCTTTGGCTACCCACCGGTTTCGTCAACCCAAGCTGGCGCCGCCCACGATTTGGACGAGTCTCTGTACAACCTTGACCAACAGCCTCACTCCCAGCACAGTAACATGGCCTCGCATGCTGCTCGTCTCCAACGATCAGGCGCTCTTCACTACGGACGCGAAATCCTTTCGAGCTTTCAGTCGGATTCCCAGTCCGTCCGCTACCTAGGCGATCTACGACCAGGTCATGCCGGCGATTCTGCAAGCATCCCATTCCACGACCATGATCAAACCGCTATGAGCCTGGCCGACGGCCTCTCGCAGCAAACGACCGGAGAGACTCCTTCCAACCCCAATCCGAGCACAGGAGAGGACACTTCAGTCGACTTCTCCCTCCTTGACGAGTTCTTCGACTACGCAAAGTACAGCAGAGATCATGATCACACAGGCCACTGAAAGCAGTGCCAAGCTAAACTCGATCAATCTGTCTTCGTTCTCGCGGCTTCAATTTGTTCATTCCTGTCTACTCTTCACCAAACACTAATCGCGATGATACCAACAAGTACTAGAAGGTACTAGAATGCGCTGGGATGACATGGGAAGATTGCTATCAAAGTCTTTCAAAGATTGCATTCAACTTTTAAATGTAGAGTAATTGAACACCAATTGTTCGTAGAAACCATCATACGTACAAACCCCATACCTTTCTCTGACAACTGATCACGTCCCAAAGCCACCAATCATGGGCTCGCCCATGCTTCTGCCTCTCTCTTCATGTGTTCAAGTACAAACAGGGCTCGTGGAAGGCTTGGATACGGCGTTAGACGGGTTCGTCTGACCACAGCCATTCGCAACGCCGAGGGCCGTATCATCAACCGCAGAATTGTAGGCAGCACCGCAGTTAGGATCGCTTGTCAAATCTTGTCAGCATCTCAAACTTACACGCAATGGATATGTAACGACTTACCTTGCGCCGCCACTAGCGCTGTTAAAATAGGAGCAAATATCGTGAGAGAAACAATCTTGAGTATACGCGTTGCCTATAGAAGCTCCGGTACAGCCAGCGCCGCAGCGACCATTGCAGGAGTAGCTGCAAGAAATGATGTAAGTAAATAATGATGAGAGTCAAGAGAAAGGTTCGACATACTCTCCAGAGCCAGAAGGGTTAGTGCCATAGTTGCTACCAACCACACCGGTAAAGGTGCACGATTTGCCAGCGCTGTTTGTCCACCTGGCGGTTGCAGTAGCTCCAACCTTGAGGCAAGTTATGGCTCTCTTGCTATGCTCGAAGGGCGCCGGTGAAGGAACGGCGATCGCCAATAGGGGCAAAGCCAGGAGAAAAGAGATTTGAGGCAACATTTTGGAAGAGGATCTGCAAGAGGGTAGCGAAAGCCAACAGTGAAGCTCAGCGCCTTGATTGGCGATGACAGGAGTTTACTATGACTTTATAGACCGTCTACATCATTCAGAATGTCCCCCATGATCACAGTTTACATGAGCCTCAATTCGCCGATCATCATGCCTTGGAGTTACCGAGGCGTCGGAGCACAGCTCTGTTGGGAAACTGCGTCGTCCCTAGATATTGGTTGACAGCCACCTGACGAGTCAAATTGGGAGCTTGTCGAATAGAATCTGGGGTCCATGCAATGGCGCGATCACTCGTCATCGGCAAAGGCCCGTTAAAGGTAAGGCCCCGGAGAATTTTGCGGAGAAATGTGCCAGGGCGGTAGAGTGGTGATCTCCCGCGCTGACGGCTCGGCTCTTGAATCGTTTTATGGAAAACGACTTGTTATTTGAATTAGAAAGATGTTAAGAGACAGTTCCCAGCTTGTTCAGGTGGAACTCGTTCAGGTGAACCATGCCATCATGGCAGCATCTTTGTATCTGGCAAATGGCTCACGGCATCCGTGTTACGATTCACGCCAATTCAATCCATGACCAAGAGACCCACCGCCTCTTTCGTGCTTCCCTAGTGCTCCCGAGTCTGATATCGATTCGTCCAGATTTATGCTTTCTCGAGTGACTATCCAGGATCGAGGTCAGTCTTGATGAGAGGTTAAAGGTTGCGGTATGCTTACCTGGCAAACTTGCTTCATTTTCGAATGCGTTCACCAGAGAACGCCAAAAACCACGGAACTATACCGATTGCAATTGCAATAACTCCTAGGATGGAGCCAATCTGTACGCGTTTATCCATAGTTTTGGAAGAGTATAGTCGTGATGAGGGGGAAGATGTCGCCCGTGATATTTCGGCAGAAGGATTGAGCGGCTAGCACAGATGACGTATACGGCCTGTATATATATGCCATGTAGTTGAATGTTCTTATATAGACGGAATAGATGCCGATAGTAGCAATACCTACGTTCCACAGTCGGCATAGCGTGATGTAATTATCTCAGGCCGGGGAAGGAAACCGAAAAGGAACAGGCCAATTGGAAGTAAAGAGTCGTGAAACAGTGAAGTAAAGTCGAGACTCAGAGACATTGAATAGAAAGTAGCGCTGCATAAAAGTACAGAAGTTGGAGTGAGCGTAAGTTGCGGGTCTGCTGGTTGATGTCTTCGACAGTGTGTGTGGGTAGGACGTGTGAGCCAACATGAAAGACTATGGCAGGTACTACGACAAGTATTTTCTTCACTTGATCACATAACTAACGGTCTAATCCACTATTTTGTCAGGAACAATCTTCGCCATTAGCGTCTCTCTCCTTCTTATAAGGCCTATCAGCGGGCAGATGCTGGATTCTCTGGGGCCAACTGCCTTGTCTGGTCTCTACCTAGTGGTTGTTTTCGTTGGAGGACTTCTCGTATTCGCCGCGAGATCTACTTTGGTTGGCTCGTGGTTTGACGTTTCGAGCAGAATATGAACCAGCAGGCCTCTCTATCAATACACCCACTTCGCGCTGATGATATGGACCTGGATGTCTTACTATTTCATCGAACCTCTATTAACCGACTCGTCTACGTGTCGGATCTATTGATCGTCCTGAGGAAACCTCGCGCCGCCTTGTCTCCTAATCTCGTCCATTATCTCCATGACACGGACGGTCTCAGCCCATGGCATGATCTCGCTCTCCTTGCGCCCAGCCGTGATGTCCAGAGCAACGGCATCAGCCTCGTAATAAAAGCCCTTGCCAGGCCTCTCAAAATCATACTTCTTTGCCTTCAGACCAGGTGTGGTTGATTCGGTCCATCCTTCACCAGACCCCTTTGATGAATGGACAGTAAACGAGCCGGGAACGGATGTGGCAATGCCCTCGATCAAAACATATCCGTCACTGCCTTCGATTCTACAGAATGCCGGAGGTGTCTTAACTTGAGTCGAGGCAGTCAGAATACCCTGCTTTCCGCTGGGGTACAGGAGAAGGGCGGATGTCGCAATGTCGATATCGTCGGACAGAGTTTGAGTAGCAGCGATCCTTGGCTTCTCGGCCTTCTCTCCAACACCAGGATCCAGTCCGAGGATCGTGAACGTCAGGCTGTAGACGCCAATATCGAGGAGACTGCCAGCACCAAGAGCGGGGTTCTTCAAACGAGAGTCGGGGCCAAGAGAGGCGATGTTCATGTTCATGGCGAAGTCGCAAAAGACACGGTGAATCTCGCCGATCTGCTTCTCGTTGTGTAGAACGTTCAGTAGGGACCGCGTTAGGGGGAAGAAGCGGGTCCACATCGCCTCCATGACGAAAACACCCTTCGCCTTCGCCGCCTCAAAGACCTCGCGTGCCTCCTTGGCAGTGATGGTGAATGCTTTTTCGCAGAGAACATTCTTGCCGGCGTTGATCGCGTCCAGGCAGTTCTGCTTGTGGAAAGCGTGCGGGGTGCCGATGTAAACAACATCAACATTCGGATCGCTGTAAACTTCGGCATAGCTGCCATAGATAGTCGGGCTGTGGCCGGGGAGATGCTTCTCGACGAAAGCTTTGCCCTTTTCTAGTGACGAAGATCCGACAGACTGGACGATGTGTTTGGCCTTGGCGTTGGAACGCTCAAGAACCAAGTCTTCGACAAACCACGAGGAAATGAGACCAGTGGCGATGATTCCCCATCGAAGGGTGGGAGTTTCGGACGTCATCTTTTGTTTTGTATAGTCGCAGAGGTGATATCGAGGATAACAAACTGAGTTGAAGATGTAATGTGGATGGAACGGTCGTATTTATGTTTATGTGGCTTGAAGCTGATAAATCAAGTCAAGTAGGATGCGGAGTAGCGGTCCGCCATAATGAGTGACGGAATGGTCCGCTTGAGACCCGGAAACGAGTGGGCTAATATGTGTTTTCTCAGTCCTGTGAAGAGTGAAGCAGCATAAAGCCTGACCCCACTAGTTGTCACGATATTGAGATGGCGGGGGGAGTGGGGTATCAGCAACTCCGATACTCCCCGTGAGACCTGACCAGCGACACTAGTGACGCCTTCAGTGCTTTCTGCAGTTGCCGGAGAACAGCCGGCTCATCCCTCGCACATTAGCCCGCAATGACCGACATGGAGGCTGTCCACACACTACGCTAGTTCGGAGTTGCCCCGTCGCTGCTTTTAGCAATAGTTGGTTGGAGTGGACAATTGGAGCAAGACAACTAGAGAGTTCTACTTGAGTTTTGCTGTCGAAACTAGAGATTTGTAAAAACTACCCGGCAGTAAGTTTCAATTCTCTCTCAGGCCAGCAACTATCTTGCCTGTCTTGCGGAAACCCTCCACACAGATGCTGATGCTATCTAGATTGAGGCAATTGGCACACCCCTGCCGACACATAATAGTGGAAGAGAGATGAAGAGATAGATCACAGGACTTGCGATACGACCGTAAACATCAAAATTCACACGGCTGTATGATTTTTCGGGCTATAAAATGAAGCCATCACCAGTTTTGTGGTCTCTCGCCGAAAACAGGCTTCTCTAGAAACAACAGTGAGAGCTCGAATAAAACCTGAAATTGAACTATGACCAGCATATTCATTCATTAAGGTCCGTATCATTCATTTAACAATTTTTCATTTTTCAACGTTTCTCAATGCTTTTTTAAAGGGCACCATCGCGAAAGTCTTCAACAACCCAGAATGTACCAGCAGCTTAGGTCTTATCGCCCCTGAGACCCACTCAAGCCGATGTCACTTTGCCGGCATTCACGCAACCCTACATGGATTCTCAGTTTGAATACGAGCTTGGCCTTCCATAATTGGGCCGTCTAAAGTGAAAACCCCCAGACATCCGGGCACCTTCCTCAATGAGGAAGATAAACATGGCCACAGCAGGCTATGTGCCCTGACACTTGGGAGACGAAACCCAATATTTAATGATCCAACAATCGACTGTTCATGCCTGTTTGCTATTGATCTTAGAAAACCGCTCACAATACACGACATCCAGCATGATCTGGCAGAAAGTCTTCATTCTTGCAGCGTTGGCCGTTGCCGACGCTCATCCCGGCACTCATAGCACCCGGCTCAACAAACGCGACTCCAGACTGGAAGTAACCTTGGCACCATCTACGTCTGGCACTCCCACCGAAGTCATCGCAACTATCACGAATCTTGGTGCTGATGATCTCAACTTGCTCAAAGTGGGAACTATCTTGGACGATAAGCTTCCGGTCCAGCGTGTAGTTGTTACAGACGAATCTGGTATAGCATTATCTGCACAAACAGTAGAATGGTTGCTAACGAATGAATAGGAAACCTCGTTTCCTTCCGGGGGATCGAGCCAAGCATACAGTATGATGCACTCAAACCGGATCATTTCAAGTTTCTCTCCGTTGGAGAGTCACTCAACGTGACCATTGATGCCGCTAAGGTGCACCACTTTGAGAACTCCGGTCGCTTTTCTGTCACTGCAGATGGTCTGATACCCGTTGGACTCGCCTCGTCAACGTCGTTTGGCCAGCCTGCAATTGCCTTCAAATCCAACACCATCAACATCGACGTTGACGCAACAGCCGCCAGTGAGCTTATGGTTGCTCCGGCTCTTGCAGAACGCACAAACGTACAAGCCGGATGCAACGAAACGACTTCTGACGCCAGCCTGAAGGCTCTGGCAAACTGCCAGATGCTAGCTCTAGCGGCCGCTGCCGATGCCGCGGATCCGTCGTCGAAGAGATTCGTAGAATACTTCGGGACCAACTCATCAGAAACTCGCAACATCGTTGTCACCAGACTCAAAAATGTCGCACAAGAATGTTCAACCACGAACTCTGGGGGGTCTCGCTATTTCTGCTACGACTACTACGGCATCTGCGAAATCGATGGCCCACTCAACGCTTATACCCTCTGGGATGTCAATACCATGGTTATGTGCCCTCTGTTTTACGGCTTGCCCCCGCTGCCACAAGGTTGCCATCGGCAGTGCCAAGCCACAACAACCATACACGAAACAACTCATTGCGATGCCGTCTACGAGCCTCATACCAATGACTGGGCGTACGCATACAACGCGAGTGTGGCGCTGACTCCCGAGCGTGCGCTACAAAATGCTGACAACTACTCCCTCTATGCCAATGGTAAGTTCATTATAACCTCGCATGTTGAACGTGGCGTTTGGCTGACATGGATTAGCTGTATACATGAACTGTTAAGACGGGGCATTAAGCGCAGTTGTGTTTCTTTTCTTAAACCCTTGATTAGATAGCGTTAAAACTCAAGGCGAATCTGTCAAGATTTGCGTCACTTGACGCCGTGATGATTGGAACATCAGTCTGTATGTCAGCGGAAATTAGGACAATCAATCCAGATACAAGTCGCATTGTCATCAAGGTTACTGGGGTGCTTCTTGAGTTCAGAACTTTTCAATTTCACTGCTTTTGATGACTTCTAACTGCTTTTGAGTTCCATCCTTATGCTCTGGGTATCTGTTGGTTCCTTGCTAAAACTCCCATTTTCATAAGTCGCAAGCCCTGGGGAGCTTTACTGTCTGACAGCGGACTCGGGATGGTTGGCGACAGGGCAGCTGGTTGACTGCATGTTCTGTTAGCTGCCACCCACTACTTGTCCGCCATGATTTGTATAAATACTTACGTAGTGAGCTCCTTGAGCGCCACACTTGGTGCACTTGAGGCTGGCAGGGACTGAGGAAGACATTGTGTGTAGGTGTGTTGGTGTGTTGTTTGGTAGTAATGGAAGTGACTTTTTGTGAAGACCTTTTGGTTCGGGATTTGGTTCTGTAGTGCTTGTTGTTTCTGTGTTGATGATGAGAGTAGAAGACCAAGGGAACGCCAGAGGCCCAGCTCTTTTATATCTTCGTGTCCTCACGATGCGATCTGGTGAATGCCAAACCTCATAAGAGCAGTGAATCCCTAGCATGAGCTTCACGGCATGAGCTTCAATAACGATGATCAAAAGCAGAACATCAGATGAGATGGGAACTGAATTCATCAACTTTGCCCTGCCGCCATTCAAATACGTTTCAGCTTATAAGTGAATGTATTTCCCGCCCAGAACAAATGATTGCGGTGTCACTGCAACGTAGTTAATAAACTAAATGATCACCCCTGACTTCTCCTCTCCATCTCGAGGTGATAACGGTGAATTATCGTCCTGGTCTGACCAGACTCGGCCCTGACAAGATGGCGCCCTCCAGCACGAAAGTCAAGTGTGCCTTATGGTGCCATGACGTCCGCTGGGAGCAAAACCTGGAGGATTAGGCCTGACTTTGGTTCTGAATTAGGGCGGCCTTTGTACTCTTCATCCATGTTCCATCGTCGAGCCTTCCACGACTGCCCACTGACGATGTGTCTCTTCCATAGCCCAGCAAAGTGCTCATCGCCTATCATATTTATCAGTTCATGGGCCAATCCAGAAAGGCCTGAAAGCTTACCTGCACGACTACTCGGTCAGGAGAAGATTGGAACGATCTCATACTTCAAGTTGTATGGGTAACTCGGGCTGGCTTTTCTTGAAGACTTGAAAATTGTTATCGATTGAATCATTGATACGATAATGTGCCTCGATTTTCATGTTTGTGGCAAACTGGTCCGTCCATGGGACTTGCTCGGGGTACAATTCCCACCAAAGCGCACCAGAAGTGACGTGAAAGACGCTTCAGAATAGTTGTCGCTCTTGCAAAGTCCATCCGAGCCCGCTCCAGACTAATTTCGCGAAATAATCTACCCATTATCACGGGTCAGAGTCGAATAATCTGACGTCATGTTGACTACTAGGCATGTGGCTTCTTCGTTTCCCCGGAAAATTCAAGCGGGCACAGTGAGGTAGTATTGTCTCTTCGTCTTCTCTGACATTGGATAACTCTCTTTCGGCGAGAAGACTGTCGTTCCGTCGATGAGCGTGATTATTATAGCTTTCAAGAGCGTCGTTGGAAGTGGCAATAGTGCAATATGAGGCACCGTACACTTGTCCCATCTGAAGCGAGACTCTCACCAGGTTCTCTCTTGAGTCTGTCAAATCGCTTTGCTGCATTTTTCCAAATCAGCCTATGATTACCAGAAATCCATATGGAGACGATTAGCCACTTACACCATTCTTGGGGAGTAGCTACGAAATCGAAATCCTGCAAATGCCAGTCACCAGGTCTGACATCCAATCGGCAAAGGGCGAGACCAGCAATAATCGTCTCAAGTGTTTGTAAAAGTGATCGTGTAATTAATTCGTTGCATAATACAAGGGCAAACTGGGAGTACAATGCGATAAGGCGGCCATTCCCGACAAATGTTTCCTTAGTGCCCTATCAGAAGCCAATGAAATTTCTCCTCCCCGCCGCAAAACGAAGGTTCAGTCTTATCGCACCGTATCACCCCGCATTTCCAGAGTGCCTTTTTACAAAATTGTTGTTTCTTACAAGAGTTAATAATAAGGGCCCAGTGGCTTCCATCTAGAGCACTGCTATCTCTAGGCAACATAAACATTATTGAAAGCATCATGAGCGAGACAGCCGTCGTCTCCGAACCGGAGACAACCCTTCTTCGTTTTGCCTCCGGCAACGGTCCGGTAACGCGCCGAATCCTCCGAACACCGCTCCGTGATGCTCTCTCTACGGAGATTCCAATCATCGACATATCGGCTTCTTTCAGCAATGATATTGCGAAACGGAGACTAGTAGCTCACCAGATCCGTCAAGCTGCAACTTCCTCGGGTTTCTTCTACATCACCAACCATGGCATCGAATCGTCCATCACTGACGCTGCCCACGAAGCCTGCCTTGAGTACTTTCGCCAGGATGAAGAGCCGAAGATGCGTTCCTGGGTTGGCAAGAGTCGCTACTTCAACGGCTACAAACCTCCTGGATCCCAGCGTATCAACAAGTCAGAAAGCGTCGACGTTCGCGAGACGTTTAGCTGGACGTACGATCCTCGTCATGATCCCGATGTCAGCGACGTTGAGTCAATCCCAGACGATGCCAAGCGTTTCCTTCGAATTGAAGATTTCCACTGGGAAGGGACTTCCAATAAGCCGCACTTCAAAAGCGCCATCATCCGTTACTGGCAGTCATGCCTGAAACTTGCTCGCGTGCTGGTGCGAGCTTTCGCATTGTCACTAGACTTGCCGGAAGACCACTTCGACGCCAAGTTTGCGTATCCGGATGCTGCTCTGGCACTCAATTACTATCCACCTCTGGCGAAGGCCCTGGACGATGCCCAGACTGACGCTGATGCACAAGTATCGATCGGATCGCACACGGACTTCCAACTCTTCACCATTCTTTGGCAAGACGCCGTTGGGGGGCTGCAAGTTCTGAGTCGTCAGGGACAATGGATTCGGTAAGTCCGTATCTACATCGAGAATAAGTGACCTTGGGGTTGATTTGTGGTCTCTCATGGATTAGGGCGGCGCCGATCCCAGGAACTTTTGTAGTCAATATCGCTGACTATCTGCAACGCATTACAAACGACCTTTACATCAGCACTGTTCATCGTGCTCAAAACCTGAGCGGCGATGAAAGGATCAGTATGCCCTTCTTCTTTGGTTTTGGTCTGCATGAGAGTTGCGGTGTTTTGGACACTTGCATTAGAGACGGAGAGAAGCCGAAGTACGAAGAAATCGGTTGCGAGGCCTGGGTGCAACGAAGAGCTAGGGCAATGCATCAAGTGGAGTCTAACGGCGAAGGTGATGCGTGAAAGGCGAGTTGTTCTGAAATACAAGTAGTTTCATATAGATCTTTCATCTTGCTAGCCATACAGTCCTATAACAGTAAACGCTTAATCTTATTCCAAAGGCGCCAATGGGTTGGAACGTACTTTGTCTTACGAGCCATAAGGGGACATGACTTCACCAAGGTAATATGTAATATGAACACTACAGCAGTTGCAACGACTCAGAGCAGCGTCCACGCTAACCAAGACAGGATGATGGGGCCACAATTTTCAACTGGAGAACCCCTGCCCTCGTTTTCGCTTTTCAAGAACTCCTTCATAACTCCGCTACTCCCCGCGCCCATTGTCCTTAGTTCTCTAACACGCCGCCTCCATCAAATTACTCGGGCAAATCCCGTTATCGTACGTCGTAGAGAGGTTTCTCAGATATCCCACACCCTATCCGGCGCCTTTTCATCTCCACAGGTCGTAATACACGACTGCCTGATCCTGCAGTATCATAGCCATGTCGGGCGCTGATGCGGGTTCTGAGACCCCTGAGGCGGGGAACAAGAGGCGCCGTACATCGGGCATGTACCAAAGGAGGCGCGCCGTGGCCGCCTGTGGGCCATGCCGAGTCCGCAAGACGAAGTGCGACAATGTTCGGCCCGCTTGTGGTTTTTGCCAACGGAATGGCGGCCTGTGTACTTATCCAGACACAACAAATGATTTCTCAACGTAAGAGTCATTCTCTATTGCTATCTGGCATGCCTGTTCTAAACATCCCGTCGCAGATTTGACCCGGCCAGCTTGGCAATCCTGGACAGGATCAATCATGTAGTCAATCTCTTGGAAACCCGCCCACCGGCACCGCTTCCGGCGGCTGAGCCCGCCTGCATCCCATCCATCTCAAATGGAACTCAGATCTTATCGCCGACGTCGATCAATGGACCCCAAGGGAATTCCTGCGCTGTTGTAGATGACACGCAGTGCCAGACAGACGATGGCCTACCAGAAGACGATGTTATGACCAGGTTCGATATTCCAGATGTTGCGGCGGCAAGTTGGAACTGCGAGACAATCTTACGATGGCCAATATTCAGAGACATCGTTCCTGAGATCAACTCCTTCATTCTCGAACTTGAAGACGACGATCCTGATTGTATGGGCCTGAGGAAAACAAATAATACAGCCAGTCTTGGACGAGGAGTACAAGAAGATGACTTCACTGTGCTGTCCAAGAAGTTCCTCGCGTACGTGCACGTCAAGAATCCGGTTCTCGATGTCCCCGACTTCAGGGCATACGTCAAGGCCGCGATTGAGAATGGTCCCCGGTGGGACGGCCCATCCTGTCTTGTGGTAAGTAGGCGTTTTCTCCCTCCCATCACTCGTTTACTTATTTATCCCTCTGTAGCTTATAGCTTGTGCTCTGGCCTGCCTGGCCACACATTTCGAACAGGACAGCTTCCTGAATAGCACACCTGAATCTATCCGTTCAACGGCGTCAAACTCCACTGATCCAGACACCGCCCAGGCCTACTTCTTTGCAGCGAAGAAGCGACTAGGTCTTCTTGAACCGTCCCTACTCCAAGTGCAGTGTCTGTTCTTCTGTGGAGTCTTTGAGATGTACTCTTTGCGCCCTCTTCCTGCCTGGTCTTACTTCAATCAGGCTTGCGTGCAGTTCAAGAATCTCCTGTGGAGACGGACTCAACGACGAGCACCCGAAAACATGTCCCAGAAAGCACGACGCCTTGAGCAGCGGCTTTATTGGTCGTGCATGAAGTCCGAGTGGTCAGTACTGAATCCCTTCCACGTACATGACGCAGGCTAATGCGATCTTGCAGCGAACTGAGATGCGAGATACCCCTGCCTTCGAGCGGTATTACTCGATTGAGCTATCCTGATCTGTTCCCTTCGCCTCCTTCAGAGGTTGCGACGCCAGCTCCACAGCCAAGTTCGCTGGACATTCTCGAAGACGATATCCAACCAGAGGAGGAGAAGAGCTGGTTTTACTATCTTGCTGAAATATCATCTCGAAGGATGATCAATCGGGCGATATCGATTATGGGCTACCACGGTGAAGAGGCTTGGATTCGGAATATTGCAAAAGTCATCGAGAAATACGAAGACTTTGATCGACAGATCAATGTTTGGTAAGTACCTAGCTGGCTGTCATGAGCTACGATCCACGAGCATCTCTGCTGCGGAGATCGACCGCTAATGCTCCGTGTAGGTGCTGTCATATACCATCACAGATCAATTGGCAAAACCGGGAACTCTCTAGCAATGAGCTAGTCCATTACATCCAAAACCGAGCGGAGAGTTGTCGGGAATGGATCCATCGCCCGTTCGTGTACTACGTAATCCACCAGCCACCCGACGACCCATGGATTCCCCGCGTCTTGCCGTTAGCGGAGAAGGGTCTTGAGATCGCAGTCGAGCTGCTACTAGACGCTAATCCGCACCATCGCCATCACGGAACCTGGTTCATGGCCAGAGCGGCGATGACCCGTGCTCTGTTGGTCCTGGCGGCGGTCAAGAGCGGTAGGTTCCGACTGCCGGAGAGATGGAAACATGCGGTGGACTCGGCCACATGGGCTTTGCAGCGCTGGTATGGCGAAGCTCCGGATTTGCGTAAGGCGGCGTCTGTGCTGGAGGAACTCATGGGTCAAATCGTCAGGTCCGAGGTGTAGACAGGGTCTGTGTTCAGGAACGCTTTGCCTAGAATTGGTCCGACCCCTCGGTCTGTCAGACGTTGGAGCTAGCTGTCTGTCAAATAGGATCTTCTTCAGCTTTGCCGGTCACCTTGAGAGTTCCGGCGACCGGCCGAACGCATGTGTATTTCGAGAAACATGGGTATTAAGTGGTGCAGGCCCTGGCGGAGATAAGGACGAGGCGAATGAAGCGAATTTAGAACTCGACTGATTATTCGACAGACCCAGAGACGCAGTGAGGCGCTTAGACATCACGGCATGAAGCGATGGGATGCATCGGGGGGGTCAGTAGCCGATTCTCAATCCCATAGCTTTCACACTAAGCATTGATTTCAACAGAGCAAACATTATTGCGAGGTGCGTTTGGTTTGATCACAACGTGTATATGTTTCGTGGTTAAACTGAGTGATGTAACAGCAAGGACTGGAAGGTAAAGACTCTCAAAGCGGCTTTTGTCGGCTGGTTGCCGATTGACATACCGTTGTCATCCATGATTGGCGCAAGAGAAGAGACGCACAATGATGGAAAGCCGCCTGTTCGGCGAGGCTTCGCTAATATGGTTTGGTCTTATTTGAGACATTGCCACGGATGCCTTCACAGCCAAAAGTCTTTGGTTGTCCATTGCCTTGACATTGTCGAATTCACTGCAAAGAGCAATTTGACTATGACACGACCATCTGTTAGTTGAAGGCCTGGAATTATCTCTTTCTTGTATTGACATCACAGCAGGTGGCGTGACGTAATTGGCCGGTCGCCTTCTGGCGGTTTTGTCTTAGCTCGACGGGCGCATGCCACACGATTGACCCTCCATGTGATGGTTTGAGACCCTTTGGGACCTTCAACCTACCATCAGCCGGCCGGTTCAAGGGACCACGTGTGGCTCATGCTTACTGGCTGGTGGCCCCCAACTTCTCTTCCTCCGATATCCTGTTCCTCACCGGGTCCCCATTTCGAAGCTCCGGTCGCGTTGCGCATTCGCGCGTCATTTAGACTTCGTAGCTGGTCCGCTCCGAACAGCTGTCAGCTTAGTGTCGTTTCGTCTGCGTCTTGTCGGACGTCTGTTCTCGAGGGGCCGATCCTTCAGCTGGCCTTATGTTCGGTCTGAACCGGCAGAATGCAACCCAACATCGCACGTCAGGATCCTTATTTTCTGGTTTTGATGAATGACGATGGTATTCGAGGTGAGGTGTTGAAGTGGCTACTCCATTTGGTGGATCTTGCAGGTTACATTTCTGTTTGCTTGGATCTGCTGCAAGATGCAAATGCAACCAACAGTTTTCTTCTGTCTACAGGGCTTAGCAAAAGTCTTTGCATAAGCTGAAATTCGAGTTATTTGATCAGAGTGATTGCGCAAAGTTTGCGGAACGCTCAACGGCGAATGCGACGATTTCAGACGCTGCCCATGCTGTCAATATGATGTCCTCAAATTTGTGCATCTCATATTTCGAAAGCATTTCTTAGAACTAAATTTGGTGGAAAGGGAAACGTTTAGCTAGCAAAGACTCGGTAGGACAGGTGTTCCAGCTGGTCGCGTGGTCGGGCGTTTCTCAAAGCCTGGGATGATCCGGACAAAGCTGAGCCACACCACCTCCAAAAGTTGGGATGAAGCTATTGTCACCTTGACCTCACGGGGTCCTTGTCCCAGTCAGACACCTTCACCCGGACGTGCTCCTGCATTCACCTTGACCTCCCTCGGGTCATCTTTCTTTCAGAGAAACCTCTACCTTCTCTCCCAGTCGCCAACCTTTCTTTCCTCTTTTCGTTTTTTTCTTCTTCTTCGTAGATGACCCTTTCCTCCACAGCCACATACTTCCCACCGACCACCAAATCGTCTTATCCATCTCAACTAGACTCGTCCACAATTGACGAGTAGGCGAGACGAACAGAGTCATTTTGGATTCTGAACACGCTGCTCGGGTCGCCAGTGAGCCGGAACTCACCATGGGCCTGATTCTGCCCTCTCGCTCCTCCTCATCCTCGTCGTCATGCTCGAGTTGCAGCTCCAGCAGCAGTTCGAGCTGCAGCTGTTCAAGCTGTAGTTCGACATGCTCTTCAAGATCTGAGTGGGACAGGATTTGCGGCGTCAAAGGCTGCTCTCGGAAGCATGCATACATACGTCGAGAGGGGTCCATCAGGTTATACTCCGAGTTTTGCGTGGAGCGTAAGTCACCAAAATATTCGCAATCCTTAAAACCACACCAAGGACTCAACATGTTTTCTAGATACATGCAAGTTCTGCGTCTTTGGCGAGTCTATGTGCACTCGATCAAAAGAGAAGCGTCATCGCTTCTGTTCTCTGCGTAAGTCCCCTTACCTCCCTACATTATCAAGTATCTCACAATTTCCTTTTCGCAGACCGGGAGTGCGGATTCAAAGACTGCACACGTCGAGGGGACTGTCCGCTCGGCATCGCTTTGCCGTGGTTTTGCTCGAGCCGTAAGTTTTGTCGGGAGTAGAGTCCGGGAGCATGACGCTGACTGGCAGCTCGAACAGACATTTGCCACGTCGACTCGTGCTGGAAGGAAAAGCTCGGGGACTGTGGCTACTGCAAAGACCATCGTTGTTCGACGGGGAAATGCTCCGAAAGACGGATACTGGACTCGGAGTTTTGTATCGACCACATTGGGAGGATTTGTCGTGAAGAAGGCTGCCGCGAGACGGTCCATTTCGATTTTCGCTGCATCAAGCACCAGAAATGCCCTTTCAAGGACTGCAAATTATGGCGACATCGTCACAAGGACGGATTATGGGATCATTGCGAGAAGCGTAATGCACATGCCTGTCCTTGAATGGAATAATGATGGGCTAACGCGGAAGCAGACTATCGAGAGCTACGGTGCACCTACAAAGACTGCGACAAACTGTGCCTCCCAAATTGTCGCTATTGCGGCTATCACAAATGCACCTTCGAAGGTTGTCTCAATTTTCGCGACAACGAAAAAGACGCCGAGAGATTGTTCTGCCGCGATCACGGCTGCGAGGCGACTCGGTGCTACGCCGTCGCAATTATTGTCAAGAAAGAGAGCTTCGGCACCTACTGTCGCCGACATACCTGCAAAACTACCGATTGCCGCGAAGTTTGCATAAGTGGCGAGTACTGTGAACGACATTCTTGCAGTTGGGATGGATGCGACAGAATTCGTTTAGAAGGGGGAACATTTTGCGATGAACACGAATGTAAAAGATCTGGCTGCCGCATCAAGGCCAGAGTTCGCCTTGGCTATTGTGAAGAGCATTGCTGCAAGATCGACAAGTGCCTCAACTTCAACGACACAGGATCGGACAAGTTGTGCTACGAGCATTCCCGGGGGGAGCTACATAAGAAGATCAAGCACCTGGAGGACAGATTGCGCGGCCGGGGTTACGATTCGCACCATTACGATGATTTGAGATGCCGCCACGACAAGCTTGCCAGAGACTATGACAGCTGTCTGCTTCGGTTGAACGAGAGCAAAGAAGAGGTTCGAATTCTCCGGAGCACTTGGATCTCGGAGGAAGACAACCGCATTTGGAGAAAGGATCTGGAGGACCGAAACGCACGGTTGCTGCTGGACCTGGAGCGTGAGCAAAGGAGGGTCGAGCACTGGGAGCGCAAAGCGGGCGAGGTGCTGCGCCGAGTCGACGAATTGGAGGAGCTCCTTGCAGAAGAAAGACTAAGAGGTCCGCCAACGGATGTGTACGAGCGTCGCATTGTAGACCTCGTGCGCAAAGTTGAGGTCCTCGAGGAGGAACTCCGCATCGAGCGCGAGAATCACAGCATACACGAAGGCCGACGACACGAAGTCGAAAAACTACTGCGCACAATCGCGGAGCTCGAGAGGAAGCTTGCAGACGAGCACATTAGGTCGGCGAGGGTTGATGAGCTCTTCAAAAAGGTGGAGATACTCCAAGCCATGCTCGCTGGCGAGAGGGAGCAAAAGGATATTCTTCTGGAGGACATAGCTAAGCGCGACGAATACGACCGATGCTACCGGGAAAGATATGAACGTCGCAGGTGGAGAAGGGGCAGTTTTGAGAGAACACGACCGTTCCCTGACCGGGTTGAGCGCGTCGTTGAACGGGAACGGGTATTTGGCGTCGGATGCTGAGTAAAGCGAGGCTAGAATACGGCCTCGATAGTAGGTGCAAACATGGGAGATCGAGGCACTCTGCAAGATGAGCTGGCGTTAGTTTGTTGGGCCTGGCGGACAGAAAGAAAATGATACCCAGTACCTATTAATTAGTGTATGAATAAGAAGGTGAAGTCCGTCTTTAGGCATCAAATCGTGTGTCTGGACCGAAAGTAGGACCTTTCGCTGAGCTTTCCAGGCAACGGGTTCTTCATAACCGTTGGCCAAGGCGATGCCTCTTTCACAAATCGCCATCAACCATAGACGTCTTTGTGGCTCCATGAACGAAATCTCTGGGGTATCTCGCAGGGCAGGATCGGATTCGCAGATGTGAAGGCGCTCAACTCTCATCAATCTTTTTCATTTCAGTGCCAAAATAGCAAGTCTTTGCCCTTGTAAGAGTAGTCCCTATGCTAAGTCAGTGGCGGACAATAGATTGTTCTAATTAATTGGATACCTTACAAGCTACAACACAACCCCTCGGCAACTTACAACTGTGAAAGGAGATCCCTGGATTTGCACCTTTGATCGGTTGAACAAAAAGCAAGTTACTAGCATTTCTGATCACAGGTACAAGTGCATTGTCTTGAAGACCTCGACTCGTCTTGTTTATTCTTGGTTCCAGACCTCTGATTTCTTTGCTCTTCAAGCTATTCCTTGATGTGGAAATTTGAATTGTTCCGAGAACAATGCATTTATTAGTTCCAGTGCCATGTATCCCTCTGCATTCATGTTATATAACGAGGAGCCAACCCGTTAACATGTTCTCCTCATCAGTCGCTCAAACACAACAGCATATCCACACCCCACCACTCAATATAACAATTTCAAAAAGCCATCTTTTCAGCCTCATTACAACCCAGCTTACATTACCAACCAACATGTGTCACAGCACCAACAAATACACCATCTGCCCTTGCATCAACAGGGACTGTCCGCAACGCCAGAGTTGCGAACTCAGCAATACTGTTCTGGGATCCGACCAGATAGGTCACGTTACCGACTTGAAGCCTCAGGCGCAATGGGATAACGAAGAACGTTGCGGGAGATGGTGGCTTGAGCAGCCGGTTGAAGTTTCCACTAACCCAAGAGCATCCCCCGAAGGTCGCTGCCCTGACTTCGAAGAAACCCAGGTCAAGCGCTTTGGGTACATGTGTCAGCAGTGCCAACAGGAAAAACAAGTCCAATGTGGACATGCTCGTTATGATGATCCTCGCGTTGCAATTCCGTATGCACTGTATCCAGCTGACAGGAGATCACAGCCTGGGCATGCCCAGTCGGGGCCTGAGATACCTGTCAACCTTCCCAATGCTGTCCCTCAACAATTTGATCAGCCAATAAGCTATGCTCGGCAACTCAGAAACAAGTACCCTTTGCGTACTTGGGGCGCTCCTTCTCTTTATTCGAACCAACTCCAGGAACAGTGGGCAGGGATCTCCCTGTTTGACCTTTCAGCTGCTCGACTTGGGAGCGGACAGTCTTATGAGGATGAGAAGCTCAAGGCCTTCCATACACTTCCGATGGCATTGTATGAAGAGATGGATATCGACCCATCGATGTACGGGATACTGGACTCGCGCCCGTTTCCCCCGCCCAATGCCCGAGCCAGACATGGTCGGGCTTCACAGTTCATTAATCTCCAGACGATTCCCGGTGCCGTTGGTGATGGTCGTCTTCTTTCTGGTAGCTCTCCGATCCCCAAGGGCGGTCAAAATCCGTATGGGGCTATCGGTCATGCTCTCCCACTTGTGGATAGCTCTGTTGACACCTCTAACAACTCTTCAAACAGCACCGAAAACTAGTCTCAGCAGCAATCATGTTGTCACGACTTTCTTACTAGACTGAGCAGGATCTTTATCTTGTGAGTTACGCTCGCGGCTGTCTTTTACTGATTTAGTGCTCAGGGACAGGAGCTCGATCATCAGTGCCTATGGCACGAGTCAATTGCATTATGAGGGGTACATGGTGGAAAGTGTATAGAGAAAACATAGAGAGGATGTGGGATATATGATGAATGTTGAATCGATTGATGAGTTTGGCCATATTTTAGGCGCTGGGTGTTTGTAGCAATGTTCTTTTGTCTTTGTTTCGATCTTATTCATTGCCAACTTTGAGTGGTTTTACTGCATGCATCTGAGAAGAATGGAATGGAGCTTGTTGTCTGATTATGTATGAGCTCAGAGAAACATCGAACCGTCGAAGACAGTATCGTGATGGCTGTCCAGCTCTTCCCAATATTCCGGTCCTGATAGTAGAACCTTGAGGTTTTTCATCCCGTGCGTCCGTGCCGCGCAAAGCTCGGTATAGAAACAGGCCAGCTCTTCTTTCGTGGTTTCCGGCGATCTTATTATGCGCAGCTTCTGGAGGGATGCGGGAAGAGACTGTATCAAACCCGTAACCCCAAACCCAAAACTTCGAATGTCTGTTGTTAGTGACTCAAGGCTGGTGAGCGCATCTAAGGGCACCTTCACTCTCGAACTTCCAGACCTCCGATTCCATCTAAAGGACACTGTGAGACTCTTCAATGTCTTCGCGTGCTTCGATGAAGAAGCGATGACCCTGGCCAGATCCTCTGGTTGGCCGCGCCAAATAGTGAACTCCAGCCGATTCAACTTTTCCATACTTAAAATGACGACCTCGAGACGAGAGGGCGTGACTGGGCATTGGAAGATGCACAGACTTGTGAGATTGGCCGGCAAAGTCTGGCTCCGGTAGTTAAAGTCGCACATGAAGAGGCGGAGCTTTGTGAGATTCGGTGCCCGGTCTAGCACATGATCGAGCTCGCCCACTCTCAATCCTGCTTGTACGAAGTAGAGATAGTTGAGGCTCGGGAAGCTAATATGTGCCGTATTGCCAAGTTCGGGAAGAAGGCTTTCGAACGCTGGCCGGTAGATTCCCCTGCGCTGGCAAAATTCCAGCTCAACACTCTGGATGCGGTTTGCTTGAAACAATACGAGCTCGATGAGAATATCCGTGTTCCAGGTATACTCATTCCAGGTCTCACGCAAGTAGACCTTGAGTTTCTTCGCTATCGCGGAGACAAATGCGACGTCGTTCTTGTGGATGACCTGAGGAGGGGTTCCTTCAGCAGCCCACTTCGTCTCTGCCGTAAATCGTTTCGTGTATGCGGCACAGTGAGGCCGAGACTTCCAACATCTCAGAAGCGACATGAGTGGCTTTGCGGTTGCGTCGGGAATGTAGACGAATTGGTAAAGCAACGGCTCGACGAGGTCGCGAAGTGAGCGCGATGTGCGACAGACCTTGGCCATTGTCGACAAGCTCTGATTGACGCGCTCGGGATTGAAGGATGGCTCGGCATCTTCGAAGCGAAATCGGTATGGTCCCGGATCGGGTTCCGTCAGACCGGAAAGGATCTTGTAGACCAGCTCTGTGGGCAGGTCAAGTAACGTTGTCATGTTGGTGGTTCATCCAATTGAGCTGTGTCAAGTTTGACGATTCAGTGTGGAATCGGGGTGCGTCTTCACGTCAACTGAACTGCCAAAGATCAATTTTGACATTCAGGGGTGCCGAGCAGGCTAGGCATCGTTTAAAAGGATGGGCAACCCCTGCATGGTGTTGATGGTCGAGGTTTTTGCGTGTGCTTAGCGAGTCGTTGCCTAAGTAGGATCACCCGGCCGCTCCCAAGTGGAGAGATATGTCAGGAGATTGCGTTACCGGCTTCCAACGGATGTGGATAATTGGCTAACAATGCGTGCTTGGCAGCGCAGGGTTGAGGCGCGTTGCGACAGGGTATGAGCCAGCCTGATTCTACGTAGAGTGGACTGAACATGTAGAAATCCAGGCTTCCAGCTAGTTGATTTAATGAGCCGCGGACGGCAGTCATCTCAAAGTTTGAGATCCAAAAAACGATTTCAGCAAACGGCTAGTTGTTCACCGGCACCCTGGGTAGCTACCGTAGCTGCTTACGCCGTCACAATTGACAGGTTCCGAGAGAGGTTTAGCTTATGACCAACGGACGGGGGTGGCGAATAGTCCTTTAGATTGAACATGAGGTAGGTAAGCTTGAAGGGAAATAATCCGTGTTGTTCTTGAAAATGCCACCCAACCTTGACATACGGAGCCATCCCGTGGTTAAGAGCCGAAGAGGGGAAGATGTTGCTGAGCTTCGGATCTGATATGCGACCGGATTGAGCAGACCGAGAACGCCACCATCGGCGTACACAACCAAATTCCGTGTCAAAAGCTCCCCTAATCGACGACCCAAGAAATTTGGCAAGATAAATGTACGAATTTGACTTTATCAACTAGTGCCATGTTCGTCCCATGACCATCGGCATCATGCTTGTAATTCAAGATGTCCGGTACTGGAGGAAAGGAGGCTTAGTCATCACGTACTAGAGGTAGTGGAGGCAGTTGACCCCAGTTTCCCGAAATTCCCCGCGTTCCGACCGAACATTAATCGCATGTCAACCTCCGTCAACCCCAGATTCACCACGCGATCTGTGGATCATGTCAACTTCCGTGGGCGCCGAGGGCGAGAACGTTGTATCCAATGGCCACGTGTTGCCAGAAACCCCGCGTAAGTCGCGGAAAGCGGGGATCGGTGCCCTCCTTGTCTTGGTGCTGCTGGTGAATCTGGCCGCGAGTCTTTATCAGTTGCCCCTGAATAGAGTCGTCGAGCGGCGACTTTGTCGCGAATACTACCTGGCTGCAGATCCCTCGGTGATTGATCGAGATGGCAGTGTGGACGAGAACCTGTGCAAGATTGACAGCGTCCAGCAGCGGCTGGCATGGATTCAAGGAACTATGGAAACGGCATGGATCGTTGGAGGTAAGGCACGGATCCGTACATGTCGGGAAGAAACACAGCTGACGACATCACTAGATTTTATCATGACCATTCCGCTAGGGTTTCTTGCTGAGCGGTACGGCCGGCGCACTATTTTGTGCCTTAACCTCGTACCTCGGATCTTCATGTTAGCATGGGCCGTTCTTGTCGGCTATTTCGAACAGGCCTTTCCGACGAAAGCCATCGTCGCCTCTCCGTTTCTCTCAGTGTTGGGGGGCGATTGTGTTTTCAACTCGATCACGTATGCAATCGCTTCTAGCATGACCGACGACCATGTTGAGAGGTGAGCAGGTTGCCCGATCCCCCCACGTTTTTGTGAAGCTAATCGGGTCTCGAAGGGCGACATATTTTGGTTGGATGAGCTCCGTCTCCTATGTTGTAGCGCTGCTTGGCCCTGCTCTTGCATCGGCCACCATGAGCCTGCTACTATGGTTGCCCTTCTGGATTGGGATTTGCCTTCTGCTGCTGGCAATTCCCGCCATTTCCCTTGTCGAAGACTCGTCCGCCGCCCGTTCTCACTCATCTCAGGCACGCCATGGAGATGAGCAGTCACGCCCGTTACTCTCTTCCCCAGTCTTGAAAGCCCAGGACGCCAATTCCTCACTAGTGAGGTCTATCATCCAGCGTTTTGGCGTCTTGCGCTCCATCATTGCAAGCCATCCGCGAAATATGACGCTTCTGCTCATCAGCTACGTGTTGACCTCTCTTGCAAGCTCAGACACGAAGCTCCTGGTTCAGTACATTTCAAAGCGGTACCACTGGACATTCGCCTCTACTGGCTATCTGCTTTCGGCGAAGGCCGTAGTAAACTTTACCCTTCTCACCATCATCATTCCTGCACTCCTTCGCTCGCGTCGAAACGCCTCTCGTCACCTTTCCCCTGAGCTGGCAAGTCACCGGATGAACATGTACTATGCTAACGTCTGCCTCATTGTTTCTGTTCTCGGCGCTTTGGCGATCTCTGTGGCTACAAGTACTTGGATGCTTGTACCATCCCTGTTCCTGTATGCTCTAGGATCCGCATTGCCGGTTTTCACCCTCTCATTGCTGAAGTCGCCGTTCATTGCCCCTAAACGAAATGAGCAGCAGCTAGACTCTGCCGACCCGGACTCCCACATCTTTTCCATTGTAATGATGGTCAAAACATCCGGATCATTGCTTGGGGCGCCGCTCATGATGGTTCTTTGGGTGAAGGCCATTGCCTTGGGTGGTGCGGCATTGGGTATACCTTATTTCGTATCTGCGACTTGCTACTTGGCTGCGATTCTTGTCCTGGCAAGCATACGGACATAGTAAGAAACCGCGATCTAATAAGAAGATATAATCTCCCAATACTCTCGTTACTATCTCAATATCTAAAGGGAATCTTCCCTGGCAATATATAGACCGGTTTAATAACAAAGCCGTCAGTTTTGAACACGCTCCAATCCAGTCGAACCGATATGCGCCCGTCTGGAGTTACAGCTGACGTGGAACGGTCAAACGTTGAGGGAAAATGTGTCTCATGCTCCTTAAAGTAACAAAACCAGTCAGGCACGTCCAGAATGCCAGGGAAGTATGTGTTTCCGCTTCGTCTGTGAATTCCCACAACAAGGCTGGCTAGATGCGCTCCACTAGCTTGGATGAGGTAAAACTCTGTGGCACTGGTTGAGGATGTATCAGAGGGTGCTACTGGAAACAGATTTCTGGAGAGTGGCTCGAGCCGTAGCTGCGATGTGCCTCCAATAGGGAACGCTCCAAACAAGTCACAGCCAACAGCATCGTCAAAGATGAGTAATATTGCCGATGCGCTCACGCGCGACCGTGACATCCCCAACTCCCAGCCTCGCAGAGCAGCGTCTAAGTCTACATTGAGGTTGGGTAATGGGCGAATGCAAATTTCCTTGAGCGTGGAGGCCGAAATGGACAACGCATCTAGCTCATTGAGAACAATGAGATCCGGCGGGATGGGGAATCTTTGCGCAATTGTTGCGGCATCATCCACAACGCTCTTTGTTGACTCTCCAAGCGGAAGTATCGTCTTCAAAGTGATGCAAACTCGACTTTGCAGAAAGTGTTTGTTGTGGTGAGCGGTGAGGATGGCCAGTTCTATCCCTCCACCCAACCTCAGCGTGGGAAACCTGATACGCAGACCAGCGTTTGTCATGACGTAGGATGTTGTCTTTGACCATGGCGACCAATGAACAGTCGAGGTCGATCCATAAAGACGCCCATCCTTGAAGAGTACTGGGTGAGGTGCAAGCAAGCTGCCCCAGTTCATTGGAACAACGTTCTTATCCCAAGGCCAACAAAATATTGTTTGGTCATTCGATCCCTTGATGATCTCTTCTTGTAACCGAGCAAAAGCTTTCATACCCTCGCCATACAGAAGCGGCATGTTCAAGTCGAAAAGACCCAACATACAGTACGCCAAATCCTCGATTCTCGTGGTTTTCCTTGTGGACAGCCATGACATCTTCTCGGATATACTAGGCTTCTCTATCACCACGGATCTGGAGGAAGGATCCCCAACGAAGGCGTCTGCAAGATAAAATTCGTCTATGTTTGTCGCAGTTGAGATACGTCTTGATAGCCAACTGCGGGTGCCTAGTGATTTCCAGTTGCAGTCGAAAAATATGAGTCGTGTCGGGCCTAGAAGCTCTTGGAGAGTCCAACCGCGGGTGAACCAGCGGCTGTGAACGAACCCCGTTTCGTCATCAATCTCTAATCCCGTTCTCTCATCTGAGAGGTCAGAAGAGGTGTAGTAGAATGGTGGACCGAACTGAACGTCTTCTAGGAACGCAAAGCAAACTTGAGCGTCTCTATACCAGGCGAACATGGAGTTGATTGCCTCAGAAAGCTCAGCAGAACTCTCCTTGTTGATGCAATTGGTATCAACCCATAGGTACCTAAGACCCTCTTTCTGCGTCTGTTGGCAAGCATTTAGGATCTTAGTGTAACCCGACTTTGACTTGACTGCGGCTGAGTCCCGCTGTTCCCATTCCCTGAAGGTGACTTCATCCGTGCCGTGCCATGTATGAGAGAGTATGGCATAGCGAGGGATGTTGCCGAAGAACTCTTGGGTTTGCAGTGTCTCGACGTCAATGAGCCACATGATCGCGACTGTTGGGTGCTGTGTTCACATGGTTCCTGGAGGTATTTTGAGAGATTTGCACTTTGGCCTGGCCTGGGGTGATGCGACCCGGCATTGGGTCAGATGACTGCCGTTTTATTCAGTATCATGCAACTTGTGATTGGGTCGCTTTACCAGGCACTGCATGCACACTCAGCTGGCAAGCATGCTGGGCATTATCGCCCGTCAACCGTTCGAAATCTCATCTAGAGCATCGCCAAAAGCCCCTTTCATGAGATACATTTCACTTTATCTCATCAAAACGCCAGTGTACTCACCGGTTGTATGAGTTGGGATGGTTGCTTGGCAGAAAAGGCCTCCGACGCTCTCAGGAATGTAACAGTTTCAGCGGATTCAGGGGCCTGCTTCAGCAACCTCGGTGAGAGAGGTTGACGGTCGCATTCAATTCTTATCGACACCTCAAAGCTTATCGATAAGCTGGGAGCGGCAGAAAGTATAGCCAATCAGACCGTTCTCAGACACGATGACTGGCTCACCGCTTGCGGCAAGACCGAAGAACGTGCTGACATAATGCCGTTATCAGCCAATCTGTCCAAGACCAGAGACTTTATCAGCAACATCGTTATCAGACTGCGAACCTCAACTTTGGATCCACTTCTCCCACTCTTCAACTCATCGTGGGACCAGGATGTCGCGCGATTCCACGACGGGCGCAAATGCCGACCCGCAGGCCGGATCGCAAGCTCAAGCTCAACAAGCTCAGTCGTCGTCGCATTCACGAGCACAATCCCGCATCCTGTCCGTCACGACGTCCGTCCCCAAGCAGCTCGCCCTGCTCCCCGATGAGTTGCTCCTCCACATCTTCGAGGCCGTCGGCCGCACCTCGCGCAGCGACCTTTGCGCCGTGAGCCGTGTCAATCGCGCCTGGCACGAGCTCGCCGATGCCATCCTCTATCGCCAAGTGCGCTTCGACGACCCAGAGCAGCACCTCGTCTTCTCAGAATCCCTCAGCCGTCGCATGCGTCGCGGATCTGCCATCCAGGACGTCAGCCTCGAGTATCCCGCCCACGAACTCTCCCACCTGAGACTCGATGGGCCGATTCATGGCTCACACCACCCGCCGACCCGCTTTGAGGCCCTCAGTCGGACCATCAGCACCATGAGCAACCTCGCGACCCTCGAGGTGTCCGTCCCCGTCACTCTGCTTCACGGCATCGGTGCCCTCTTCAATGGCCCCTTCGACTTGGCATGCTTGAAGCACTGCACGCTATTTTACCAGTGTCCCGATGATGCGTACTGGGATCTCCGTGAGAATGTCCACATCTTTGCGCACCCGACACTGGAGACGCTAGTCATCAGGCGAGCGAAGCTGGACTACCGCGGGTTCGACCTCATTGAGCGACCCCACGAAACGGCGCTGCACAAACTGCATCTGATCGAGTGCGACATCAACGACGATGCGCTGTCGGATATTCTCGAATTTCCCGAGGGATTGAAGGAGTTCGTTATGACGCAGTTGGAGCAGCCCACTCCAGAGTTGGAAGAGAGTTCAGACAATTTTAGCGACTACATCCTGGCGCTCAACTCTCAGGGTCACTCACTCGAGACAATAACGATCGACCACCCAACGCTCGGGGGCAGGAAACCCGTTAGGATGAGAGATTTCGAGAAGGTGAAGTCGTTGCGGTTGAACTGGGATTACCAGCTTTTTGGCAAGTCTTCAAAGAAACCGCGCATGCACTCCGTTGGTCTCCCGCCAAACCTGGAAGTATTGGAATTTTTCAACGAGCTCGGGACGGACGAGGAAGTCACCGAGTTGCTCGAATACACGCTGCAGGTCGCGAGCGTCACTCACAGCATGCTCAAGACTGTCGTGGCCGTTCAGGGCGATAATGGCAGTGTGCCGAAGGAGATTATTGCGGCGTGCAAGACTGGAGGCGTCAAGTTGGATATAATCGGTGCTTTTGATATAGACGAAGACGATTAGAACCAGAACACCGGGATGCGGATATATATGAGCGTAGAGCATGATAGAGGAGAAGAGCAACAGCCGCGGAGAGTGAAAAATGGGAGGAAGGCATAGTGATAGAGTCGTAGACTCATAGACTGCGCATCGCTCTCTTTAGATTTCCTTAGACGATAGATATGATCCTCATGAAAAGATAACTTGTATATGAAAAGTTCAAACTGTCTATTGTGACTTTGGCGGTCCTGTTTTTTTAATGCTACTTCGACTGATGCTATGTCTCAATGATGCAGCATGCTACGATGCGCCGCCGCGAGTTTGCAATTCTGCAACACACTGTTTCAACCACTAGAGTGGCCAGAAGCTATGCAATCTACGCAGTACCAGCCATAAACGCGCACGAGACCTTGGCAATTGATGCATATAGGACAGATGCACCTGTATCTGCCGATACCGCGTCCGGGGCTGGGCTTGGAATTGTTGGGTTGTTCCATTGCTAGATGCTGAGACGTAGATGGAAGTAGAATCTTGTCCGGATGTTTCTGTGATTTAACGATGAGCGTGTTTACTGGAGGGTGCAGGTATTGAGAAGATGTGGTCAGTAGCAAAGGATTGATGAGGGGGCGTCGAGCATTTTATAGCAGAATTCTTGAGGTTGTTCTTCACTTCTTTACTGCGTCACTAATTAAGCCGTGGGCAGTGAGTTGAAGTGGTGACTTGTAACCACTTCTCTGTCAATAGTGAGTAACTGTTCACAAACTAATTCAATGAGAGTCTTGATGTTCGGGCAGTCTGCAGATATTTCTGTGATTATACTTAACAACGCCGAAAAAAAAAAAGAAGAGGCATCTACGACAGCAGAGGCAGATGACAACAGTAACAACGACGACAGTTGCAATGACAATAGCGATATGAACTTTCCCCTATCCTTGAAAATAATCGAGATTAGTTAGAGCTAATATACGTAGTTTATTTTAGCTGAAAGTGTTTGCTCAGACGGCAAGACTCATCAATAATTCAGCTGCATCAAATAGCAATCAACGCCATATACCCCATGTCTACATTGACCCATCTACATTACATCTAGGTATTATAACAAGTAAGCAGCAAGTGCCAGCGACCAAGGCATGACGTTCATGACCCCCGTCGGGGCTGCCGCATTAGTACTACTCGGGGTGCTCGAGGTGGCGGAAACCAACATCTCCGAAGGGATGGTCGTCGTCGGTGTCGGCGTCTTTGACGTCTTTGCCGATGAGGTAGTCGAAGTCGAGGTTGTGATATCTTCCGGGTCTCCCTGTCTGACGATGCTCAGGTTGTAGTTCTTGGCCTCAAAATGAACCTCGTCCCCTGCATGCTTGATCTCCGATCCGAACTCCAGCTGGCCCAGGTAGAGAGCTCCGGAAAGCAGACCCTTCTTCCAGATGTACTTCAGCAGCGGGCTGAAGTCGGCGTCCGTCTTGGTCAGGTTGGTGCGCGACAGCCATGAGAACACATGCTGTCCACCATCGTTCCAGCCGTGATACAGAGAGAACTTGGTGCCGTCAATGGTAACTGTATCCGTGTCGGGTGTGGACTCGGCCCAGCCCAGAGGCTTCACGGTCGGCACCCACCACGGCCAAATCATAATCTCAAAGGGCGCGTTGAGGCCGGTGGAGTTGGTGATGTTGTCGGACAGGAACATGTCTACGGCGACGTTGGCGTAGAGGCTGATGTCGTCGAATGCCTTGGCCTGCTCGTCGGCGCTGGCGCTCTCCTTGCCCTTCACATACGTCTGCCATTCCGCGGTGAACTGAAGTCGCGAAACATTCCACAGCTGCACAGGTAGCCTTGCCGGATGCGCCTTCATGTAGGGGAATCCTTTGACGAGAGAAGCGTCACCTGTCCACTTGTAGGTGACGTCGAAGCTGCGACCGCCATCATGCACGGCCATGCACTGGTAGCCGGAGCTATCGTTGCCCCAAGCATTGTTGTTGACTAGATGCCCATGTCAACAAGCCTCGCTCACGATGGCATATGACGGGAGCGGGTAAACCTACAAGAGTACGGGACCTCGGTCGAGTTCCAGTGGTCAGACTGTCCGCAAAGGTTGATGTCGCCTTCAGCTGCAGCCACCGGTCCAAATTGAAAAACGGCCAAAATGGCGAAGAGAAGATGGGGCAATGCGAACGCCATTGTCGCGCGTGTAACGAGTGAACGCGGCGGCGTCTAGAGCACAAAGTAACGAATGACGGAATCAGAAAATCATTAAGAAATTACCGACCAGACCCAGGCAAGCATCGATACCCCGACCAGAAAGCGACGGGAGTGTGCCACGAAGGTTCAGTGAGTGAGCGTGGATGTGCAGCACGGAAAGTGAAAAAAAGACACCCGGGAAATGAAATGAGAAAACAAAAAACACCACCACCACCACCACCACCACCGCAGACAACACACACACGACTCGCCGCCCACTGCTGG
>JABGLZ010000605.1:0-10549 GCA_014705045.1 Colletotrichum theobromicola | reverse complement strand
ATTTTTCTTTCCTTTTTTTTTTTTTTTTTACGTTTCTCTGCCACCTTATGCTGACCCGCCGTCTGTCTACAGAGCATGGCTATGAACGCGCTCCTCGGCAAGAACTCAAACCACAACAACTCATCAGGCTCCCATGGGAACTCTTCAAGTCCTCTTGGTGGCCTTGCAAGTCAGCTAATCAGTGGCATTGGAGGTCATGGTAATAACAATGCAAATGCCAGTGGCGGGGGAAAGAGCTCTTTGGGCAAACTAGGGGGAGCACTGGCTTCCAGTTTTCTCAACAAACCGCAACAGCAACAGCAGCAACAGGGGCAACAAGGACATCAAGGACAGCAGCAAAACTACCACGGAAGCCAGTCTACAGGGCATCAACAGCATGGAGGTCTCGCAGGCTCCCTCATGGGTGGTGTCGCCAGCATGTTTGGTGGTAATAAGCCAGCTCATGGCGTAGGTTCTAGAGTCACTTGAAGACGCCCATTTGACACGACTGATTCTCTTTGTAGAGCAACGATTACGGATACTCCAACAGCACTGCTGGCGGCGGCAGTTACTCGGGCCAGGCTCCTCCTACGTCTTATCAGCCGTCGGGTTCGACGCATACCCAGCACTCATCCCCACCAGCGGGCGCCTCTTCCTACCACTCGCCTGCTTCGAACCAGGGCCACAACCAACAGTCGTATCCTCCGCCGCCGAGCCACGCCCAGACACAGAATCACAACCAGTCATTTCCTCCGCCGCCGAACCAGTACTCTACGCCGACTCAGGGCCAGACACATCACAACACCGCTTATGGAGCGCCGCCTCAGCAATCTCACAACCAGTACCCTCCTCCGCCTTCTGGCGGACCCCCTTCATCATATGGCCAACAGCCCAGTTACGCCGCTCCGTCTAACCAACAACATCAGCCACAACAGCAACAGCAACAGCAGTATGGCGGATACAACCCGGCAACCTACGGTGGTGCGACCCCCCAAGGCACCCAACCCAGTGGCTACAGTCAAACCTCGTACTCCGGCAATTCTTCTCAGCATGGTGGCTACAACACCCATTACTGAGTGCTACCGGGGAAAGCCTGTTCCATAGCCGCACAAGAGCGCGACATGACCTAGATTCGCATTCTGTGCCCTTTCATATCCAAGAATGCGCTTCTCGCTATTCTCTCCAGCTAGTTCGTCGTGCTTTGAAGTTTACACGGCCAGCCAGAAACAGAAGTCAGCCAGAAATTGTATCGTCTTGCTTCGTAAGGCTGGCTATGTCCAGACGAGAGCGAGTAGAATTCTGAAGGTCATGAGGCAAACTGGCGCGGTCCCGATTTTTAGGCAGTCGAAGTTCGTCGTTATAATCTTTTCCATTCTGAGCAATACGTGAATGCATGCAGAGGGCGATGGGTTTGCGGTAGTCTCGTGGTTATATCTTTTTCTTCCCCTCGGGCTTGCCTTCAGCAGCAAGGACTGCCTGAATCCAAATAAGAATTACCCTAGATAGAAACCAGGCCATGATGGACACCACACTGATGTAGAGGACGGTCAGAAGTAACGACCTCGGCAGAACATTCAGTAGAAACGGGTCGAGTATGAGGTCGATGCGAACTTGTTCAACATTGGCCATGAGCGTAGCGTTGTCGGTGTAGTAGTCCGCTGCAGCCAAAATCCTGAGGAAAAGAAGTGAAGTTTCTTGCTCCACCGCGGTTGCGTACGAGGCCGAAGAGCCGTCCGCTTCTCGGTCTGAGATGCGCGAGAAGGCATGTTTCGCGAGGGAGGAGATGAGCTCGGGCCTATCCCAAACAAATGGCAGTTCAAACACGTCGAGGTTGAAAGCTGTGGGTTGCTACGTGGTCGTCAACGCTGAGTTGATGAACGAGAGTGTGAAACATCTTACAGTAGCTGCCCAGCAGACTCTCAGCTCATACCGCTGGTCTTGTGTGAGATTCGTGAGTAATAGCCAGGTCGCGCTCCCGGAGGGAGACGCAGGGGTTGGGAAAGAAGCTGGCAGATGAACCCTCTTGGACCAATGGTCTGGTGTGAGGACGTCTAGGCGGAGCTCGCCGAGTGTTGGTGATGTGTTCGGAACATTGACGGTATCTGGCGCTTGAAAAACAACCTTCTCGGTATTCGCACCAGCGAAGTTGGAAAAAATGGCCAAAGAAAGGCCATGCAGCAGGGAGAGTCGCATGTGACACGCGTTACAGAACTCGAGGGAAACTGGTCCGAAGTGAAGCAGATTGCGGATGGGATATTCTTGTCGCGCAAAGATCAAGGGAGAAATAGAAGTGTGTGTTGGGATACCGAAAGGTGGTTGATGTTGTTTCTGCAGCCCGCCGCCGCAACGGTTCTTCGACGGGTCCGTTCCCACTTTCCCATCCGTATGCCGAGACAGGTGCCTGACGCTCATGTAGGTGGAATACCTTCGTCTTTGGCGGCACCCAGTGGCCTATCTCGTGCAAGGAGAGGCCTGAAATGGTATCCTAGGTAGACTTGCCAGAAGAAGATGATGCCTTCCTAGCTCCGTCGTTCTACGTTCGGCTGTCAGCGATATTGCGATCTAAGGGACCTTACCAAAGGTGGTAGGCAGGGAAATGTGTAATTTGGTGAGCCCATCGTTCGTATCCGTGCCCGCGCTCTGCGTTTGTTATAAATACTTAGTGAGTGCAGCATGCCTATCTTGCAGGCCAGAAGGGCGGTTTCATCGGCTCGCGGTTAGGCACGTACCTAATGATGCTGCTTCCTGAAGTCGCCGCCCGCACCTGAGGCCCCTACAGGCAATGTATTCAGGTAGGTAGGCACCCAGGTGAACAAACCGGAAGACAATCGGTGGGGGGTTTTTTTTTCTTTTTGGTATGACACCTCATCTAAGGTTAAGGAAGCTGTGATCCCTCAAGCGAACACCAACCGGACGTACCTTAGGTACCTGCCCTGGAGGCTGAAAGCAAAGGAATTGTCACTGTTTGGCGGTCGCCTTCTCAGCGAGGTGCGGCGTACTAGGTGCCTAAAGGCAAGGTAGGCTTGGGCCAAGGGTCATTGCTCAACTGTCATGGAATCCAATCACTGACGGGCCTGGACCTGCCAGAAGATCTCCACCAAGGGGCCAATAGGCAAGGCCCCGCGCCCCGGGACGGCCGCGACTCGGTGCGGCCATTGGCCAGTCGTCCTCTACACAGTTGTCCGAGAGAGACGTGGACACACGCGCTTACCAATTCGGGGAGGCTCATATCAACAAAAACTGTAGCACGGCCCCTGTTGCACACCAAATTTCCCTCCCCACCCCGACTTTGACCACCTGAGGAACCTAGTCAAGGACTCCAGCAGCACCACCAAAAAAGAGAGCACGAGCCCGGCACCTAGCACAACCTATTATTCTTTCCCTTGTACTTGCCAGGCCTAACCTCACCTTTTCAACCTCCTGTCGACATCTTCTCGCGATAGCTGCAAAAACAACTTTCTTGTGTGCTTGCTCGACACTCCTGACGCTCTTGATCCTGCCTCCTACCTCTATTCTCAGTCGCTTGTCTCATTTTCCTCTCGTCGCCGAAATCATGCGTGAGGTCATTAGCATCAACGGTAAGTTGCCGCCTGTTTTTTTGTTTTGATCTCCCCTGACCCCACGCGTCGGTTGTCTTCACCGCATCCTCGCCTCCGTTGCCTTCGCAAGCTGCCTTCGGTCGCTGATTTCGCCTGTCGCGATCATCTTATTTTGCTATGTGAATTGAAAATACATAATGATGGCTAACTTCTCTCCCTATAGTCGGTCAGGCTGGTTGCCAGATCGCCAACTCCTGCTGGGAGGTACGTTTGGACTTTTGCTGATTCCGTTACGCCGTGCCGCCGAGTCAACCCGCGGCAGGAAGCTCTGCTGGCCCTAAGTGGCCAAGCTTAAACATGACCTGCTTCTCCATGCATCTGATGGCTGACCTCGATTCGTTCTGCAGCTCTACTGCCTCGAGCACGGTATTCAGGTATGTTGACAACTCGTCGGTCCCATCCAGTCCACACAATACTGACCAGACGCCCTTCCCAGCCCGATGGATACTTGACCGAGGAGCGTAAGCAGGCCGATCCCGACCATGGCTTCAGCACCTTCTTCTCCGAGACTGGTATGCTTCGCCCCGACGTACTCTCGCCTCCGCCGTGAGCGCTGACCAAATCATCTAGGCCAGGGCAAGTATGTCCCTCGCGCCATCTACTGCGATCTTGAGCCCAACGTCGTCGACGAGGTCCGCACCGGCCCCTACCGCGGCCTTTTCCACCCCGAGCATATGATCACCGGCAAGGAGGATGCCTCCAACAACTATGCTCGTGGCCATTACACCGTGGGCAAGGAGCTTATCGACCAGGTTCTCGACAAGGTTCGCCGTGTCGCCGACAACTGCGTTGGCCTTCAGGGCTTCCTCGTCTTCCACTCCTTTGGTGGCGGAACTGGCTCTGGTTTCGGCGCTCTCCTGATGGAGCGTCTGTCTGTCGACTATGGCAAGAAGAGCAAGCTGGAGTTCTGTGTTTACCCCGCCCCTCAGACCGCCACCTCCGTGGTCGAGCCTTACAACTCCATCCTAACCACCCACACCACCCTCGAGCACTCCGACTGCTCCTTCATGGTCGACAACGAGGCCATCTACGATATCTGCCGTCGTAACCTGGGTCTTGAGCGTCCCAACTACGAGAACCTCAATCGCTTGATCGCTCAAGGTAAGCCTTGAGACACGGCCGTGCGATATGCGAGCTTGCATCTTACTTTCGAATAGTTGTCTCGTCCATTACCGCCTCCCTCCGCTTCGATGGCTCCCTGAACGTCGACTTGAACGAGTTCCAGACCAACCTGGTCCCCTACCCTCGCATCCACTTCCCTCTGGTCGCGTACGCGCCCATGATCTCTGCCGCCAAGGCCGCCCACGAGGCCAATTCTGTCCAGGAGATGACCATGTCTTGCTTCGAGCCCAACAACCAGATGGTCAAGTGCGACCCCCGTCACGGCAAGTACATGGCCACTTGCTTGTTGTACCGTGGCGATGTCGTCCCCAACGATGCCCACGCTGCTGTCGCTACCCTCAAGACGAAGCGTACCATCCAGTTCGTTGACTGGTGCCCCACTGGATTCAAGCTTGGTATCTGCTACCAGGCTCCTCAGATGGTACCCAACGGTGACCTCGCCAAGGTCAGCCGCGCTGTGTAAGTCATGTCCTCGTCCGCCCATGCCCGGCGCCATGACGGTCTACTGACAATGCAAATAGCTGCATGCTCTCCAACACCACCGCGATTGCCGAGGCCTGGTCCGCCCTGTCGACCAAGTTCGATCTCATGTACTCTAAGCGTGCCTTCGTCCACTGGTATGTTGGTGAGGGTATGGAGGAGGGTGAGTTCTCTGAGGCTCGGGAGGATCTTGCTGCCCTCGAGCGTGATTATGAGGAGGTTGCGGCCGACTCTCTTGAGGGTGAGGAGGGCCTTGAGGCAGAGTACTAAGATGTGTATATCTCGGCGTTTGGATGTGGAAGAGGTCGTCCTCCATTCTTCTCAGGGTGCAGGCAGGCTCTATTGTCATGGGTCTTTGCACTTGATCAGTCCGTTGAGCCAGTGGCGTGTTTACTTCAGTTGTTAGAGTGAGAAAAAGAATAGCCAACTTTAATGCTACCGAGGATAAATCAACTGGGCTCCCACCTCTTCGGGCTAAGTGGCAACTGATCTCAGTCAGCTTACCAAATGCGTCCTTTGCCAGATCTGCACTGCGCGTTGTGCACGTGTGTGCTGTTGTGCATATGTGTAGGTTGAAGTTAAAGCTGCACGCTGCAAGGTGTGCAGAGTCTTTTTTGAGGTAGACGCAATTACCATAGCTGGTGAATTAGCTGGCTTAATGAGATGAAACTGATAGAGCGGAGCGGGCCTTTCGGATGTTAAGCAACTGCATACAGGTGCCTCACAGCTACTCAGAGGCAGAGCTGCAATAGGACGTGGAATGCCCAAGGTAAGGTACCTAGGTAAGCTTCCATTATTATGGGGCAAATGTGTGTGCTCATTACACCTCGCACAGGTAACGGAACAGGCCTCAGGTAAGTAGGTACGTACCTGCTTGTGTGAGGTAAGGTAGGTAAGGTAAGGCAGGTGGCTCGGCCTGCAACTTACCAACCCGACGACGTGCGAATCAGCCTGAACCCCCGGCCAGTCCACAGTCCACGAACAGCATCAACACAAGCCACCTCCTCTCCTTCCAAGGCTGATCCTTTGGGACTAAAGGGCTGCCCGGGCTATCATCTGTGTACAAGGTATGATTCTCCGTCCATCTCTCTCAGTAGCAACACTTTACTTGCTGTGAAATCTATCTAACCTACTGTTTCTCCAGCGCCAGACTTCCGCTTCCTTTACCCCAGCCCCCCAGAGGCCGCTGTAACAAACCAACGGACAACTTTACCTCTAGATACGCTTGGAAACAGCCCGGTTTGATTGCCAACATCACTTCAAAAGCAGGAGTACCACGCCGCCATCATGTCTGCTGACGGCGCCGATGCGGGTAGGTGGACTATCTTGATCGTGGCAGCGCGTCGCGCGGAGACGGATGATAGCTAGATGCTGACTACGATTGTGTCTCTCACAGCCGTGCCGAATCTAAACCTCAACGCCGAAGAAAAGCGCCTGTACGGTCAACTCTTCCGCCAGGCCGACTCAGACAGCGTTGGTGTTGTTACCGGAGAGACCGCAGTGAAGTTCTTCGAGAAGACAAGACTCGATTCGAGAATACTAGGAGAGGTGAGGGCCGATTGATACTTGCTGCTCGCTACTACACAAATCCAGCGCAAGTCGCTAACGACAGGCTCGATAGATATGGCAGATCGCAGACAAGGAGAACCGAGGCTTCCTGACTCCCGCCGGCTTCGGTCTGGTGCTGCGGCTCATTGGCCATGCCCAGGCTGGACGAGAACCGACGCCCGAGTTGGCCCTTCAGCAGGGACCACTACCGCGCTTCGACGGCTTGCCCCCTCCCGCAGGTCCTCTTGCATCTCCCACTCCTCCCCCTGCTGCCGCTCTTCAGGCGCAAGGCACTGGAGGAGGTCCCATCCGAATCCCTCCTCTGACCCCTGAGAAGGTCAACCAGTATGCCGGCTTGTTTGAGCGCCAGCCGCTTCAAGCTGGCAATCTGCTTCCCGGTGATCAGGCCAAATCTATTTTCGAAAAGTCAGGCCTGCCAAACGAGGTGCTGGGTAGAATCTGGCAATTGGCCGATACCGAGCAGCGCGGGGCCTTGGTTCTGACAGAGTTCGTGATTGCCATGCATTTGCTTACGTCGATGAAGACCGGCGCGCTTAGGGGTCTTCCCAACATTCTTCCCGCCGCCCTCTACGAAGCTGCGACTCGTCGTGGACCTGCCGCGCCTCGTCAGTCGCCGACGGGCACCGGCCCCATGTCTGCAATTCCCCGACAACTGAGTGGTTCCGCCCAGTTTCGTGCAGGCAGTCCTCTTGGACGGCCACCGATTACCGCGCAGACGACTGGAACTCTGGGGAACGACTGGCTCATCACTCCTGCTGATAAAGCTCGTTTTGACGCGCTATACAACGATCTTGACAAGTCCCAAAAGGGCTTTATCACCGGCGAAGAGGCCGTTCCCTTTCTTAGCCAATCAAATCTCCCCGAGGATGCCTTGGCCCAGATCTGGGATCTCTCAGACATCAATTCAGAGGGCCGACTGAACCGGGATACCTTTGCGGTAGCGATGTATCTGATCCGCCAGCAGAGGAGCAGACGAGACGGCTCGACTTCTCTGCCAACAGCGCTGCCTCCTAACTTGATTCCTCCCAGCTTTCGAACCCAGACGCGACCTACAACGTCAGGCTCACCATTTGACGCGCCTTCTCAGGCTCAGCCTCAACCGCCGGCCCCAACCACGGCTCCAGCCCCAGCTCCAGCCCCGGCTCCTCCGAAATCTGCCCTTGATGATTTGTTTGGTCTAGACACCCCGCCCGCTCCGGCACCCGCTCAAGTTGCTCTGTCTACTGGCGGATCAACAGCTAATGACCCGTTTGGGTCTGGTTCGGCGGTTCTGGCCCCATCTTCCCCCATTCGGCCCTCTCCCACCGGCAACCAGTTCAAGCCTTTTGTGCCGTCCTCTTCTTTTGGCCGCGGCCTCACAGCGCAGCCTACTGGGGACTCGAATTCTGGCAAGCCCTCCGCTGCGTCCGCAGCTGAGGATCTTCTCGGCGATGGTGACCCCGAAGTAAGCAAGAAGCTTACGAACGAGACTGCTGAATTGGCGAATCTGTCAAACCAGGTCGGCTCACTCTCCAAGCAAATGCAGGAGGTTCAGGGTCAGCGTACGTCCACACAGAATGATCTCAACCAAGCCAATTCGCAGAAGAAGAATTTTGAGCAGCGGCTGGCTCAACTCCGCACGTTGTACGAGAAAGAAGCAAAGGACGTAGAGGCTTTGCAGGTGCAGCTCAATACGTCGAGAAATGAGACAAAGAAGCTTCAAACCGAGTGTATGACACTAGACGGTACTTACAGAGATCTGCAGACCCAGCATCAGCAAGTTTTGGCTGGATTCCAGGCTGACCAGCAAGAGAACGCCAATCTCAAGGAGAAGATCCGCGCTATCAACGCTGAGATAGCCCAGTTGAAGCCTCAAATTGAGAAGCTCAAGTCTGACGCTCGGCAGCAGAAAGGCCTCGTCGCTATAAACAAGAAACAGCTGGCCACGACGGAGGGTGAGCGCGACAAGCTTCAGTCTGAAGTTGCCGATCTCTCCAAAAGCAACGAGGATTTGTCTCGACAAATCAACACAAGCTCTCCAGTGGCAACTTCTGCTCAAGTTGCGAGCCCTGCGCCTTCGACCGCGAGTGGGAATAACCCGTTCTTCCGTAGGACAGGGAGTACTGACATCATGGGCACCTTCACCTCGCCGCCGCCAGCCAAGCCCTTCAGCGGTGATAAGTCTTTTGACGATGTCTTTGGCCCGGCATTCCCTCCTCCCCCATCGACAAGCACACCACCACCTGCTCCATCGTTCAAGCCCCAGCATACGGGAGCGTCGACTGCTAGCTTGGGCTCGTACTCGAATCCTCCTGTCCCCGCATCACCCATTGCCAGCCGCCAAGCTACTCTCACAAATGAACCTCCCGCCCCGCCTGAGTCACGACAGATTAGCTCGAGCTTCCTTCCGTTCCCGGAGGCCTCCGAATCTCTTTCGTCTTCTCGGGCAGTGTCACCCCCTGCCTCCCGTGCCGATGGATCTGGAGACACTCCCACTGCGACCTCATTGCCTGGAGCATTTCCCGTCGAGCCTACAATAACGGGTCAGAGCATCGTTTCGACCTCTACCGGAAGCAACGCGGAGCCCGCGGCTCAAGGTGATGCACAGACGTCAGGGGAGGACGCGACAGCTGAAAATGAAGTCGGCGCAGTCAGCGCGTCGAACTATGACCCATTCGCGGCAATGGATCAGAACAAGGCCAAGGCTGACTTCGATAATGCCTTCGCAAGCTTCACAAACGCGCACAAGAGCTCAGATAAGGCTGGTGCTGACGGCGCCAAATCTTTTTCGGCATTCGATTCCGAATTCCCTCCAATCTCTGAGCTTGACCGCGAGGATGACGAATCTGACAGTGGAAGCGAGCGAGGCGGTTTTGATGATGACTTTGCACCAGCGTCTCCTCAAGCCAAGAAGGTTGAGGATCCTAAGGATGCCACGTCCTCTCCACCGACGGCTGCTGCTGTTACTACTCCTCCCACGGTCGAAGCCTCTGCGCCCGCTGCATCAGCTACCGAGCTCCAAGCCGCTGCTGTTGCTTCCTCCACAGGCCCGGAGGCCCCGGCAACATCGGAGATCGAAGATGCTCAGACGGCTGGTCCTGCCACCCCTGCTGCACAACTTTCCGCCGCACCCAAGCCACAGTCCTCCTTTGATGACCTCGACGATGATTTTGAGGGTCTGGAGGATGCCAAGGAAGGCTCTGCTGATGATGATTTCCAGACAATCTCCAGATCCGGCCTCGATGACTTCAACCCTGTCTTCGACAGCAGTCCCCCTCCGAGCCAGGTCAAGACCGAATCCACTGCTTTTGGGCACGAAAGCAGTTACGACTTTGGAGCTGTGTCCCCTAACCCTGTCTCGGGCAGCACTAGCGGTGCGGGGGCGAAGAGTGCGACGGCGCCGGATGCGCAGGACTGGGACGCCATTTTTGCCAGCCTTGACTCTCCTAGTGCCGCCAACGCAGATAAGGGTACAGAAGTCCCTCCCGTGACTTCAGAATCCCGACCTACACCTGGCCGTGCTTTGACCCGAGAGGGGGAGCATGACGACCCCATCTTAAAGAACCTCACGAGCATGGGCTACTCAAGAGAAGATTCCCTTCTCGCACTTGAGAAATATGACTACAACCTGGAAAGGGTAGGTTCAAAGCCCCACAAACTCGATTCAATCATTCGGCTGCTGACTCTCTGACAGGCCGCCAACTTCCTTGCCAGCCAGTCATAAACCTAGTCTGCAAGGGTTGAGGGTACGAAAAGCACAACTGAATTTCCTCATGGGAGGCAAAGTGGCATTGAATCGACGATAGCAGGCATTATATCCC
>JABGLZ010000604.1:48665-58927 GCA_014705045.1 Colletotrichum theobromicola | reverse complement strand
GGTGGGTTGAGGGGGGCCGGGTTCTTGGAGTTGACGGGGAGGGAGGCCCAGAGGCCTCTGAAGATGACGGTGCGGGTGCGCGGGGAGAGGGAGGATGAGGGTGAGGATGAGGTGGGCGTCGGACCGGCGTGGAGGGTTGCGAGGTAGAATTCCGGGGAGGACATTTCGGTGACGTTTTTGAGGAAGGCGGCGCGCCAGGGCGCTGGGCCGGATGGTGAGGATGAGGAAGACATGGTGCTGGAGCTGCGGGATGTGAGGTGGTGAGATAGCTGTGCGATGCGGCGAGTTGAAGGCATGCGAGTGGTCTCTTTTCAATGGGGGTGGGGGGCCGTGTGTTTGCGTGCGGTGATGCTGAGGATAAGGATGAAAAGGTAAGTTGTGGAAGTGGGAGGTTTTGTGGTGTTGCGATGGCCATTTTTCCGGGCGGCGTATCGTCCGTCTATGATTCATCATCGGACCCGTTTTGAGCGTCATGATGTCCAACTCAACGGTGAGTGCGGTGGTATTTGATGCAGTTCATGATTTGCATCGCATTTTGAGAAAGCCATCGGGTTTTTTTGGTTTCTTTTTCCCTCCCTTCTCGTGGTTGTGGATCTGTAGTATGCGGAGATGAAGGTGAGTTGTGTTCTGGGTGCAGTGACAGTGACGAGCTAGTGTGATGACGTCGGTGAGGCTTGAGATGAGCCCGCCGTTCTCGCCAGTTGAAGCCTACGTATGATGTTGCTACTCGTCAAGATCAGTATTACGATCATTTTCATCTCAACAATGATTTTTTTTTCACACGTCTGCCGTCGCACTTTTGCAACACTTTACTTCGTCCAACCCGCGCCCTGGGCTAGCTTATCGTCGGTACGCTGTGAGACACGCTTCGGAGGCGAGCATCAAGACAGCCTCAGAGGACATAAAAGGAGACATTGTGGTTTGGAATTAAAGCAATATTCATTCTTGTACGTCTTGGTCGTGATATGACGAGAGCCTGGAAGGTGTACTGGGGAGTTGGTCTCTTTACTTAGACGCGACCCAACCACTTCTCGCTGAAAGGCATGTCTCTCTTAGTTGAGGCTATGATGGGTTCTTCTATATGGAAACTTGCAGGCATGGTACAAGACTTGATGGACGGCCATGTCGTTGGGCAAGGTGTCATCCATGTTGTTTCCGTGCTAATGGCCCTCCCAAAGTAGCCACACTGCGAAGAATATCGTTGACGGGCGCGTGAGTACACACGATTCGGCCGTCATCTCCAAGGTGTATTTTTCAAGTGACCTATTTTGCCTTTAGAATAGCGGCTGTGTTTTCTGTAAATCTACTATCGTCATCTCTGCCGCCAAACCTGTGTTAAAGCTTGGGGAAATCTCTGCTGATGAGGAATTGACAGGCCTGCTGCTTTCACTTCATCAACGGAGAGTCTAAGTAACAGGAATATGATCTTCGCCAGTCTGAGCCTCGGGTAAAAACAACTTCACAGTGCACTATATGAACGTGGATATGAGTGAATGAAAATGTCTAGCTAGCCTTTGGTTTCTTGACAGGACATGCAGCGTTCGCTAGTATCTTGCCAGGTCGGCTATCAAGCAAGGCGTGTTAGGTCTGTAAAACTTGTACGTCGCCTCCTCTCCATAACTGTCTGCCAAGTCATGCCGTTTCAAACGGTATAGTTCGTCTATCTTGGGAAGCTTCAGAAGTTCCTGAGATTGGCGCTTTTACTGGCCATGATTTTGCTTGAAATATCTTGGGGTTTATGGTAAAGCGAGGTTCCCTTTTGTCTGGGCGCTGGATTAATCCACGAGCAGGAGCTGCAAGCATAATTTTGTTTTAGTAGACTTAGTTATGAAGATGATACGTCCCGTTTATATCGTTCATTGCAGTGAGGATCGCACTTTGTATTTGGTTGTCTACTTGACCATGGGACTGATCATCCCGTTCACGGTAGCCACCGTCCACTCCCTTGGTGTTAGACGGCCTCAATATGGTAGAGATTCAGTCCAGCTTCAATTGACTACTTCAACCAAGTCAAGGCAGCAAGTCGTAGTAAGTTTTGAGCATCGAAGAGACTCGTCATCATGCTAACGTGTTTGTTAAGTTGCTACCTAACGTAGCCCTTCGTCTCTGGACGTCGGCATTGCTCGTCCAGTGCCTCAACATCCTATAGGCTGAGCCAATAGTGTTGATAATTCATAGTTCAAAACCTGTATAATCTACGGTTGTCATGTCCTTCGTCGTCGTCTCTGCTGTTGATGTCGTCCTCATCCTCAATTTCCAAGCTCTGCTTTGCTTTGAGAGTTGAGTGCGAGATTTGAGTGCGGCCGGAATAGTTCCCGCATCAGCCTTCATTTTATCGCAACTCGGGAGAAAACCTCGACTTTTCTGCTTCAGTTTATATTAAACCTCACATCTCACACATCTGCCAAGTGCGCATCAAACTTCAGGTAGTGGGAAGACTGATGAAGTAAAATAATTTCCAGGTTGTGTTATCATTGCTCATGGATTCTTCTGTGGATGATTTACAGGTCATCAAACGCTAAAACGTTACCCTAAAATGCAGCATCGACCCCCAAGCCTCCCTGAGGCATCCCGTCCAGTCGGGCAATCACTCCTTAGTAATCAGACAGTAACGACTGAAGGCGCCTTCGCTTTCCCTCACGAAGTCGTCGTCAACATGAACGCCAACGCCAACATCAACATCAACATCCAGACCAGCCGAATGACTTTCGCAATCCCATGGAAGTCGCCAAAATCAGTCGTGAAGAAGTCGGCGTAAATCTTCCTCTCCGAACTCCCAGTCCCCAGTCTGCGGATTCTTTTCCATGGCTCTGGCGATTAGCCTGCCATGCTCGTCAATACATACCGACCGATGCTGGAGCCGCCACCATTGCTCCTCGCTGGTGCCTTCCTGGTCGTTGGATATCTCGAGCATACGATTACGGAATGTCATTGCATAGAATATCCGACTGTCCCACAGACCGTCCCGTCTGGGATTCTCATGGAGAAGCCTTATTGCCTCTGACCGCACCTCGGGGTCTCGACAGCGTGTACCGGCCATGAAGATTGGCCACGTCGGGCCAGTGTCCATCGTAAACATCTCGCCGTCGCCCCAAGACCGTTTCTGGTACTCGAAGAGCTGCTCCCCTAGTTCGACTACCTCCCGATACTTGGGCGTCAGCTTGGCGATGCTTTCGTAGCTGCAGCTGAGTGGTGCATGGACGCAACCATACATCGTGAGGTAGTGAGCTCGAAGGTGCGCTGCCTGAGCATATGACTTTTCGTCTTCAGATTTTGACTTTTGCGCAGCTTTCCAGTGTGGCTCGAAGCCTCGGTGCCATTGTTCGAGGACGTCCTTGAAATCCTGCCACTGCTCGGGAGTCGCCGTCTTGACGCCTGCTCTAGCCTGTTCTATCTCCTCCATATGCTTTTGGATGCGCTCGTTGCATTCTGAGAGCACGTCATCATCCAAGCCCAGATGGGTCATTCGAGAGACGATGCTGGATGAATGGGTTACAAAGTGTTGCACCACATCCCACCAGCGTCGAGCTTGTTGGAGAGTCGCGAAGCCTGACGGCATGTTGTGGACGACGCACTTTTCGGCGGATCCTCCTCGACAACACCATAGCTGCTCGGGCGAAGGGTCGCCGTCAGAATCGCTCGGCCGACCGGCGATCTGCTGATCACGCCGCCGAAGAACACCGCAAGACCAAGACTGTTGGATGAGCCGCTGGAAAACGTGGAGAATATCTCTCTCGACGAAATCTGCACCGATAATGTTCTGTGTGCTGTCATGTTCCTCATCATCTTGAATATGCAGGAGTTCGTCCATCATACGTTGGCCGTTGTTGATGTGGGCAAAGGCTGCCTTTCGATCGCCATGCAATACCTCGAAGCATACGAATAGCAGGCAGCAGACGATTGCTCCACGAAGACTACCGGTGTCCAATTTCGACCCTCGGACTTCGTGGATAGCCCTGCCATAATATGAAAGTGCGAGATGATAGTGAGGGCCATTTGCAGCCATCAGCGCCGGGCTTGTTGGTTTGAGGCTGTTTTGAAGCGCCTTGGAGATGCCGCCAATGGCCATGATGGCGTACCTGACGGACGCATGCTGGCGGCTTAACTGAGGAATTGTTTCGTTCCAAAGTTCTTCGTCGAAGAAGCCGCCGCCTAATTGAGCCCGATATCCCAACCAGTGGTCGAAGTATTGTCGTTCGGTTTCATCCTTGAAAATATTGACGGTCGGCTCGAGCAACAAACTGACATTGCCTGGTCGGTGGCAAGACCCGACATCCTCCGCCACACGTTTTTTCCTGACCAGAGCCTGTCTGGTCGCCAATCTTACGCCTTTATCGGTATCTGTGTTCGGTGTTGAGGCCGATGATCCGCTCGGAGGGGGCTCGTAGCCTTCGCAGAAGCCTTGCCATTTGACACATCGCTCGCAAGCAGGCTTTACTTCGTCGCACTTCACATGTCTTCGCCTGGTAAAGATCAGAGAACTGGTCGTTTTGTCACAATAAGGTTTGACTCACTTGCCTAATGATTGATTAGTTCACGCTCATCATGTGGCACAGGACGCAGGAACGCCTTACAAGTGATACACCCAGTCTTCACTTTGTTAGTACTGGCTCGAGTAGCCCTAGGCCGCCTCTGGAGAGCGAATGTGAGGATTTGTGGCCCATTTTTCGCACTCCTACTTCAATTAGCCGTCCGATCGCCACCAATCACATTGCTTGCCGCTATGCATGCGTGCGAGGTGTGGGTGCTTACTTGGGGGCTGCTGTGTGTTGCACTGGTTCGGACCAGACCACCTCAGGCGTTCGCGACATGAAGAAGTTGATCTGGCTCCCGCCGCGATTGTCCACAACAGATGGCATTTCAAACGTAACAAAAAGCGGAGTAAAGACTTCAGGAGATTTTTGAATCGACTGAGAATTGTCTGTTAAGAGCGAATACTTGCTTTATAAGAAGAGCGGCCTCATAGTGAAGAAGAGTCCAAAGGCAGTTGGGGGCCAAATTTGGCCCCCATGGATCCTGCAAAGCTCATGGCAGTACCCCTTCGTCACTCTTTCGATCGGCGTCTACCACACGGAGGAAGTGCCCAAAAGAGACATGAGCCCGTTAGGCCTCCCGAAAGAGTATTGCCTCGAATGGATTACCTCGATTGGCTCTCTGAACGCGCTACTTCTCACACCAGGGACCAAGGAGGGCCGCAGCCAGGAGGCTGGTACACGGAACTGAGCCCGGGTCCAGTTGAGGCCACTGCGTCCAGCCTTACCCGTCTGCACTCGTCTTCATGGTTGGGGTCCAAAACTGACTATTATTATTAAGAAGGCCTCCCGGTGGCTTTATCCTCAACACAGAGTCCACGGGAAAATCATGCGTACGTCAGCAATGGTCACGTATCTGCGCAACAATGGCATTGGCAGCATCAATACTCAGTTTCAACCGCGTTCCCTGACACGAGAGCAACAGTCTCAAAGACTTTGAGTTCTCAGCGGAGAACTTTCCAATACCAGTGCCAGACATTGCTGCAACGTTCCAGCACAAGACGCAGCAGTTCCACTTTAGGGGACCGCCAGAACAAAAGATCTTCCTCTGGCTCGGCTAGGGGATTCCGATGGCAGGGTGCCCTCATCAGGACTGACAACAGCCAGACATTGGTCCAGTTTCTCAACTTTCCTCGGACTCTACCTCGGACTTTTTGACGCCATAACGCTATACGGGGATGTTTTATCTTGTCGCCTAAAGCTTCTTTGCTGGCAGTGCTCTGTTTCTCACTAGCTCGCTAGGGGAGCATGAGTGAAAATGGATAAACGACAGCGGAGATGTTCCGCTGAACCTCCAAGTCGCCTTCAGCCCGTGTTATGGAACAGGCTATGGCAGTGGTCCAATCAGTAGACTGGCGATACAATGAGATTATTGTGTCAGTACACGACCTGAACAAACTGGCTGTCAATCCCAAGCCACCCGTTTCAGGCACACCACAAGAGCTTAGAGAAGCATCACCAGTTCACAAAGTCTTTTGTGACGGCAAGTGGAAGTTGCCGTTTAGAGACTTCCCAGATGATTACTTGGCCTAACAAGACAGGCAAGGTCTTACGGCACCATCCTCACGCTGTGAAAGTGGTATCACAATATCTGTTGGGTCTCTATATCGGAGCAAGAAGCGCGTCATGATGATGGCCTTGCTAGCCGAGGAGCAACTCCGCCAACCATAACAACTAAACATCACCTTCACCTGATGCCCCGCGTTTGATTATCAACCCGGCTTGGCTTCAGCCTGGCCCCAGTGCTGTTTGAGCTCCTCTGAGGCGGTATCGCTCCAGCACCAATGGCATGTCTAATGTCGCCAACCAACGGCGCTTTAGCCTGGCCGACGAGCGAATCAGGGTCTCGCAACCGTTTACTTGGGCCGCTCGACGGAACGGCCGAGATCTCCGCAGCAGTCGCTAAACCTCATTGAGCAGATTAGACCCTGGACCACGCTGTGCTTACGCCAAGCACCCACGCAACGAACCGAGTGGCATCGCGCTTCTGCATTTCACACATTGCCCACCTGTCATCACGTTGTCTGCCAGCGCAGAGTCTCATTATGTTGGGAAAAAGCCACTCATTCCTCGTTTACTGCCCTCTTGTTCTTCGTGGTTAGCTACTCCACCGCTGTTCCATCGAGTCAGTCGCTGTTACTGTTCCATCACACTCGTCTACCGCCATGGCTCATGATGACGATGGGACTTTGGGCCGCTAGTTCGAGACCCTGTTGGCCCGCAGCTTTTTTATTCTTCTGCCTAATCCGATGGCTCTCGCTTGAGTGGTAGGCTGCCCTTCAATATCGCGGAGACCCGGCATTAGCTGCTGACGCAGGATTCATAAAACCAGGCAGGTGGCCTGATGGTTTGCCGCGGCCAGAGTACCCGAAAAGACTAGAAGGCGGCAGGGAGACTTTCACTCCTGCTGTCAAACATGCGGACGTTATCCACCCGCGACGGAGATCTACGGGGATGGAACAGGGGACCGTAGCCGGGAAGCGAAGCCTCCCGCTATGGAGACTTTTCAAAGTGCGAGCTTGGAGGAGTGGGCCTCTCGCCAGAGGACTTCTCCGTGAATATCGGCTGGATACCGGCGGAGCTTATGAGCTGCGACTGCGACCTAGACCATGGTCGATTTCTCGAGCGTCTCTTTTCATGACGTAGTTCGTCAGTGCGACAGGGCTGGACCTGCATGGCTGCCTCCGAATTGGACTGAACACCGCACATGAAGCCATGGCGGGGCCTGGATCACGACACTGGATGCCGTCTGCGGAGACGGACGGTCCAAGAATATTTCGTCATTTATCGCTCTTGGCTCAAGGCAGCAGTTTCGCTTCGTGAGAAGGATTCAAAGATGTCTTTCTTCGAACAATTATTGTATTACAAATTCATCACGGCGTGTTGAACGCCTCTGGGGGAGTAGTCTTCTATCTAAGCCCCGGCGCACCAAGGTCATGAGAACCACTGGCTGACGCGCTCACGGAAGTTTCGTGGCTTCGGCTTCTCAGGGACGTACTCTGACTCGTGAAGACGGCCTGACCACAGGTCGATCTCGTGGGCACGAACAAACTGCTCATGTTAGCCAACCGGTACCATCTGACTTGACGTTTTCACGTCTTGATGAGGGGGGCAGACAAACCTTGGTGCGGTGGTAAAGCTTCCAGCCGATGATGGGCACGATGAAGATGGGGATTCCGATGTAGGACGCAACGAAGTCGGCGGTGGACCAGTTGCCCTTGAGGAAGACGGAGAAACCGGCGACGAAGGTGATGACGGTGGAGCCGACGAAGCCGAACCAGGCGGCGTACGGCTGGAAGGGCGCCTTCCACGGCAGGGTGTCGCGGCTGACGCCCTGGACCTTCATGGCGCGGTGGAAGCGGATGTAGCAGAAGCAGAGGGTCGCCCAGGCGATGAGGCCGGCGATGGTGCTCAGACTGAGAAGCCAGTTGAAGGCGTCGGCGGCACCTCCCGATCCAAGACCTGGCGGGGGCTCAGTTAGCAATGTGTTCGGGGCGGAAGGTCAGGGGCTGGGGGGGTTGTACCCCCCCGCCGTATTAAACTTACTCAGGTAGGCCAAAGGACCAAACAGCCAGGCGGTGATGACGGCCACGTAGGGCACGCCCTGCTTGTTGGTGACGCCAAAGATTTGGGGGAGCTGTCTGTCGGTGGTCATGGCGACGATCATGCGGGAGCCGACCCAGCAGTAGGAATTACCAGCGGACCAGGCGGAGACGAGGATGCAGGCGTTGACGATAGAAGGAAGGATGCTAATGCCAGCCTGGCGGATGGCGATGACCCACGGCGAGCTGTTGGCGTTGCCGGAGCCGGAAACGAGACCGGGCTCACGCGGATCCACGATCAAACCAATAAGCAGGGCGCCGAAGACGTAGAAGAAACCGATGCGCATAGTGACGCGGCGCGCAGCGTTGGGAATCGCCTTATGGGGATTCACAGACTCAGCGGCTGTCACCACAACCGTCTCTATTCTGGACGTTTTGTCAGCACTCATTCCATTCGTTTCTGATGGCGAAAAGTGAAGCAGAAGTGTGGTGTTGATGATGGTGATCGTGGAGCATCATCCATGGGTGTTTTGCAGTGACACCGCGCCAGCTGCCGGCCACCACAAGCCTTTGACCAATAGCTTGCGCCGTGTGACTTGTTGAAGGAATGAGAACTTTCCAACTTACCCAATGAAGGAGAAGGAGGCGTTGATGAAGGCCGCGACGAAGCCGAGGAAGTGGCCGGTCGAGCCGGTGATGCCGTTGTAATCGACCCAGGCGCCGGGGTTGTGCCAGTACCGGAACCCGATGGCCTCGTGGTTGGGCCCGCCGCCGGCGGTGATGACGATGGATGTGAAGACGAGGCCGATGAAGCAGAGGACCTTGATGGTGCCGCCGGCGACCTCCGTCTCGCCGTACCAGCGGACGCTGAGCAGGTTGCATGCGAGGATGAGGACGAGGGAGACGGTGATGACGACGGCGGGGGTGACGTCGGTCCAGTAGGCGACGAGGATGGCGGCGGCGGAGGCCTCGGAGGCGATGGCGATGGTGTAGCAGTAGCCGTAGGAGATGGCGAGGGAGAAGCCGACGGAGGGGTCGATGAAGCGGGTGGCCCAGTGGGGGAAGGAGCCGGCGGTCGGGATCAGGGTCGCCAGCTCGCCGATGCTCTGCATCACGCACCACAGGACCGCGCCGACGACGGCGTAGGCGAGGAGGAGGCCGGCGGGGCCGGCGTTGGCGTACGCGGAGCCGGTGCCGATGAAGAGGCCGGTGCCTATGCCGGAGCAGAAGCCGATCATGGTGACCTGGTAGTCGCGCAGCCGGCGCTGGGTGCGGCCGTGGCCGCCGACGTTGAGCTGGGGCTCGAGGATGGCCGCCTTGTCGTCATGGTGGTGGTCGTGGTGGTCGTCGGCGCCGGACTTCTCGACGTCGCGGACGGCGTCGTCTTCGGCGGCGGAGGCGGGCCCGATGGACTGGGCGCGCCTGTTGTCGGATTCGTACGCGGTCATGGCTGGGCAAGACGCGAAGACGCTATCCGTACTTCTTCAAACCTGTTGTTCGAAAAAGTGTCTCTTCCCAGGCCTGGCAATGCGACGTGCGAGAAACGACGAAGACGAAGGCAGCCAAGGGAGGGGGGGGCTAGAATCGGAAATTGATCAAATACTATAATCTCAAATGACAAGAAATTTTTCAGGTTCTCTCTCCCTCATCCCATGGCGAAATCGGAGGCTACGCGATGGCATCATCGTCCTGGTCGTGGGGCGTTCCTGGACCGGTGGGGTCCGCGGGAGGGGAGGAGGTGGGCGAGAAGTGACTTTGACTAACCCACGTTTTGAAGGTTCTGAAGTCTCAAGATGTCCCCTTTCTCACCGAAGCTGGCCGCGATGCACTCTCGGTCTAGCTTTCGGTCTGGCAGCAGGCCCCAGGTCTTGGCGGAGTTTTAGAAGCATCTGACGGTTCAACAAACTCCATTTACAAGACCGCATCGTATGCGCTGGCAGACCATCTGGAAAAAAAAAATGCCCTCCCACTTTCTCCGGTCTCGCAGCTAGAGCTCTGAAATTTGATGGACCGATCTGAATTACAGGTACGTAAAAATTCTTTCAAAAGTGGCCGCGGTGGTGGGTCTGGGGGGATGGGCTCTTTGGGGCAGACCGCATCTGTTAGTGCCTTTTGACTACTCCAAAAAGCCGTTCGCGCTGCCGCGCATGCGGTTCAAATCCCCACCAGGCTCAATCTGGGATCAGCG
>JABGLZ010000604.1:6831-48589 GCA_014705045.1 Colletotrichum theobromicola | reverse complement strand
GGATTCCGTGAGCTCATCACGCTCCCTTTTTTTCCTTTTTTTTTTTCTTTCTCTAATCCTACCAGATAAAGCTATGGTGGGTCCGCGGTTCATTGCCCCCACGTGAAGGACCTGGCCACGATGACACAACAATCCGGTGCAAAAGAGGAGTCATCTCATGGATAACTGGCCGCGGAACATCGGCTGCTTCGGGATCGCGATTTGCGTCACCTCTATCGCCGTTTGTGGAGAGACTACAGATGCTCGAAACTCTCAGTGACAGACAGCGGCATCAAAGACCGATGTCACCGACTTCTTGCACACACCTCGGCCCCTCTCTTTGCCCCACACCCAACCCCCCGAAGACCCTGTTCCGCACCCGTATCCGGATCCGGTCCTCATCAACTCTCATCGCATCGTCACCTCACACTTGTGACCGCGGGGGTTGATCATGAAAAAGTTCTCCATCTCCATGGTCTCGTCCGTGGTCCCCGGCGCAACCCTAAGACCCTTGCACCTCCGGAAGAGGACCGTCGTGGCCAGGCGCATCTCCATCCTCGCGAGCTCAATGCCTAAGCAGATCCGTGAACCCGCCCCGAAAGGTGAGAAGAGAAGCTTCTGCTGCGGTGTGAGCTTGCTGTGGTCCAAGAACCTCGTCTCATCGAAGCTGCGACATCACATCTCGTTAGCACGGCTCCTAGCCAAGTGGTGGTGGTTGGCTCGTGATACTCACCGGTACGGATCGGGCCAGACCTCCGGGTCCCGGTGAAGCGTGTACGCCTGCGTCTCGACCGTGTAGTCGTTGGGAATGTAATACCCGCCGATCGTGATCCCCTTGGGCGGGACCACCCTCGACAGCTGCCCCGGCGCCGCCCCGTACAGCCTCAGCGTCTCGTCGATGACCGCGTTCAGCAGCGGCAGCTTCTCGAGCACCGCGTCGTCGAACCCGGCGCCCACGGCGTCAACCTCCTCCTCGAGCCGCGCCCGCAGCTCCGGGCGCTTGAGGACGGCCCACACGAGGTACGTGAGCGTGACCGAGGTCGTGTCGGAGCCGCCGATGATCATGCTCTTGGCCTCAGACTCGACGACCTCCTCCGTCAGCCACTGCTTCTCGCCGGCCTCGCTCGCCTCGATCATGCGCCCGAAGAGGTTCGGCCGGTCGCCGCTGTGCTTCCGGACGTTGGCCACGGCCTTTTTGCCGTAGACCTTGAGGACGTGCTGCGCGTCCGGCTGGCCCTGTGAGGACTTGAAGGGGACGAGGCGTTGGAGGAAGTGCAGGAGGGGTAGCTCGTATCGCATCGTGTTTTGGATGGAGATTAGCTCGAGAGCTTTTACGTAGTCGTTTTTCTTTGGTGTATATCAACGTTAGTAACTCGACAAGCATCGTCGGAGAGGATGGAGGTTCTGAGACGGAGAGGAACGGGACGGTGCTAACCTCTCCTATTTCCAACATGTTGAACGACTCCCCGAACGCCAGGTGGGCAATCGTATCCGTCGTCATCATGGTCCACCACTTCAACACGTCCGAACGTCCGCCGCCCGCCGCTTCCGTCTGTATCCTGTCGACGGCGCGCTCGACCTTTTCCCTCACGACGACCTCCCAGTCCGCGCGGAGGGACTGCCTCGTGAAGACGCGCGCGAGCAGGCGGCGGCGCTGGGCGTGCTGGCGGGGGTCGGACATGGCGAAGATGCTGGACTCGCCGCCGTCGGGGCGGGTGGACTCCTCGTACCAGGCGGACTTGAGGAAGCCGCTGCCGATGCGGTGGATGGCGGCGAAGCCCTCGGGGGAGGCGACGGCGACCTCGGACGGGGAGATGCGGACGATGGGGCCGTAGCGGGCGTGCAGGGCGTGGATGTGGTACATGCGGCGGCCGGTCAGGATGTGCCACTTGAGCGGGTAGTGCGTGATGAGGGTGTAGCGGGGGCCGGGGATGTGGCGGATCGGCGAGTGGAAGAAGGTGTAGATTAGCTGTTTTGGACGATTTGGTTAGGAGGATTTCTCGTGGTGGACGGAAGTTTTGTGGGTGGAGGTCGTAAGGGAAGACTTACGTAGACTGTCGTCAGGGCGATGTGGATCAAGGCGAGGACGGCGAAGAAGGCGAGGAGGGTCGTGAGGAAGCTTGCCACGGGGTTGGTGAAGTACATCTTGGGAGTGTCGTCGACGCTCGACGCGAGCGAACCCTTTGATGTTGGTGGTGGCTGGGTAAGAGAGCAGACGGATTGCTTGAGATATCGACGACGGGGGGGTCTAATTTGATGCTGGCAGGAATACTCGGCGATGGAAATCCTAGGAAACGCTCGCTGCTCGATGGTTGACCAGCACCACCAAGCTTCCAGGCTGAAGTGGGACGTGAGCGTTTGATAAACTGCTGGTTCGCCGGACTGTCGATGTCCCGGCGGCAGTGCGGGAGGGCGGCTCACGGCGAACGTGCCTTCGTTCCGTCTGATCAATTTGGGTTTTGATATCACACCTGGACAAGACGCCGGCCGTCAGGGATGTTGCAAAGGTAAATAACGAGAAGATGGAAGAATGTTTCCTCGCGCTGTGAGACCGGGGTGGTTGTTTCTCTGTTTGCCAGACACCCAGCTGGACAGGGGGGGAAGGGGCCGGGAGAGACAAGGTAGGCAGGAAGGGAGAGGGCGGCTTTTGCATACACCTTGACGAGTTGAATGGGGACAAATGAAACGATGTCGTGCGAAACTCAATGGCTACACCCGCATTAGCAAACGGCAGAGCACGTTTACTTGATTGGACGATGCCCCCGCCTGCATTGGAAGCGTGGGGTGGTGGAAAGATGGGATGGAAAAGGTTACGAGCTGTGGTCTCTTCTTTTTCGTTTTCTCTTTTGCTTGTGAAGACGGACTTGGTTGCGTGAGGCGGCAAGGAGGGAGCTCTGGCCACCTTGGGGCGAGGCGGGCATCATGCCGGACGTTTGCGGGGTGTGCTCCCGGAATGCGGATGTTGTCCTCTTCAAGGGCTAGCATGTCTTTGGTTGAGTCAGCATTGTCTCGCAAGGAGGACCAAGACTGTTTGGGGGTGCTTTGCTATTCCTGTGGCTTTGGGTTGCGCCGTAAAGGCGGGAGTTGCCGCTGTGAAGAGCAACGGCTGGCGTCCTGGGCATCAGACGATTAAGACGGCGGACTGATTACGGATTCAATCAGCGGGATGCTCATACGTGCGAATGTCCAAGGAGTGTATGTTTCGTATTAGGGGTTATTTTCTATGATGTACGCAGATGGGGTTGTTGCCAAAAGAGTGTGACTGAGATCTATCTACTTGTTATGCAACCCTTTTCGTTGCCTCAAATGACACTGGGCGTTTTCGTAAGGTGCACATCTCAGTGACCTGCCTCGAGATCCCTCTCAAGGACCTCAGGCTCCGTGTCACCGTCACTGAGAGGCGTGTACTCGGACACGCCCGTCGTGAAGAAGCTCGTCTTGCTCACGCTTTGGCAGTGAGGGCAGTCGCACCGACGGCTGGCGAGCATGTGCCCGACTTGCGGGAGGAGAACATACAGGTGAATGGCCCTGGTTTTGAAAAGTCATGTCAGCTTCACCAAATCCGCACCATACTCGGGATGGGAAGAAGAAGAAAAAAGCAAGGGCAAAACTCACGTGTCGAGCATCAAAGGCACGGTTCCGTAGGTGCCGAGGACAATCTGGCCCCGGTCCCACGGCTCCCTGATGAGGGCCCAGCTGATGAAGAGGAAGACCAAGTGGAAGATGGCGAGGGTGGCGTCGGCGAAGAAGACGTTTGACGGCGTGAGGGCCTGGATCGGGGAGCCGAGGGCGGCGATGAGGTCGCGGCGGATGATGAAGAGGCCGAGGATGGCGGAGGCGGCGAGGGGGAGGATGCCGAGGGCTGGGAAGGCGCAGTTGGAGATGATGCCGTGGATGAGGAGCATGATGAAGGCTGGCGGGAAGGCGAAGATTGTGATCTTGCGGAGGACGATGTTGGTTATTTCGGAAGCCATGATTGCGGCTGTTGGTTTTTTTTGGTCTCAGGCGATTCGTCTTTTGCTGGTGCTTTTGATTATTGGTGTTGGGTATGTAAACATGGACTTGAAGATGGGTTTAATCTTGGATTTATATCATGACAGGACAGGCGTCACGACGCCCGAGGACGACTCTGGACACATTGTAGTTCGCCCATGATCTGCAACAGCCGGGCGCGGTAGTCTCTCATCAGCCTCATATTCAGAGGCTCTGATAGGCTGGACGTCGAGGATGAGTCGTTCGAGACTGTGCTGGTCGCCTGAGAGGATCCTAAATTGGGAGGATTGCAGCAGCGTAAGGCAGGTACGTAGCCATGAAGGAACGGTAAGCTATATGCCCTCAGAAGTCCAGCTGTTAGTGCTTACGCTGTGACGTCTCCAGGGAGAGTAACGCAGATTACTTTGCGACTGCGTACCGAACTAGACGACGACCGCGCCCACGCATCAGGCTTCGGAATCCTTCGCAGGCAGCCGGGGCGGTCATCGGCCCCGCCCACGGGGAATGAGCCAATTGCTAATCGGGACAGGCCCGGGAGTGGGATGGGTGCGTGCACCGTCTCCCCGCAGAGTGCGTGGCTGCGTCGTCCTGGCTAGGCAGATTCCTTGGTGCTGTTGGCGCTGTGCCGCTTTTCTTGGTAGGGAACTTTGGATCTGGTTGGATGGTGGATGGGGATTTGGATCGAGGGAGACGGGCGTGACAGGTACGTCTTCGCTCAGCCCCTTGGCTCGTGCTGCAGTTGCAGATCTTCTTACAGCGAGGTGAAGCCAGGCTGTCTGTTCCCGAATTAGGCAAGGGAGGTCTCTCCGTAGTAATGGGCCCCGCTCATTCACCGTGCCGCAATAGAGCATTCGGCGCCGAAGAGGCCGGTCGGTCGGTGGTCCTCCGCAAGTCGCCGTTCGGAGACCCTCTTTGGACCGAAAAGTCCATCCCTTCAAGTAGTAATTCGCTCAAGGACCTAACTTGACGAGAGTCAATACAAGCGCAGGAACACCAAATCAATTAGCAATCCCTTGACAATCTCTGAAAGTTGTCCAGTGCCATGACTATTTCTACATCCTGGAGAGTCAAGCAGGCTGGCTCATGGGACCAGCGTAAGAACTGAAAACAAGCGATCAGTCATGCGAAAGATACTTGGATGATCATAACTTTTGAGCGAATGAAAATATTACACAAAACGACACCTCCACCTAGTAATGGAACCCATAACCGCGCCTGTTGGGACGAACTTCCCCCCAACTAAAATCCATATCAAGAGGTATCCTCGAGTGCTCAGCCTCGTCGTCGACCGCGTCCAAGTTGCGGCCCAGCCACGCGCAGTCCCAGAAGGTAACGAGAGCCCAAAACTTGATGAGAGAGTGAACGTACCCGAAAAGAATCTGGAAAGGCAGAAGCAGGATATCTGAAGGATACCGCAGAAAGTGGGGCAGGATCTTCCACGTCTTGGTGAAGAGCATGAAGAGGAGGAGATCCCGCATCCCCCTGCTCATGAACCCGTCGCTCTCCGAAGCGTTGTGCAACGCAAAGATCAGCATGCCGTCCCACAGGAGCGCAAAGTTGGTGATGCCGGTCAGGTAGACCGTGAAGAAGGACCACGGCATGCGCCTGATGAGCACCCTGTTGCTCTCGAGCATCATGCACGGGTTGCTCCGGAACGTGGTCCTGGCCCAGCGGATGAGCTGGCCGCGGAACTTGCCGACGGACTCGTCGCCGATGGTCGTCCAGACGACGCACTCCTCCGTGTTCTGGAACTTGATGTCCCAGTCGTGCTTGTACGCCTCGCGGGTGAGGAAGTTGTCGTCGTCCGGCCCGAGGCCCTCCCTGCCGCCGAACAGGCCGAAGAAGAACTTCTCGTTGCAGAAGCGGTGCATCAGGCCGTCCGACTTGAGGAACCGGCTGCGGTAGACGGCGGTGCGGCCGGACACCACGAAGACGCCGCCGTCGACCGAGTTGGAGGCCTGGAGCTCGTAGTTGTGCCGCTCGAGGTAGAGGCAGCCGATGAAGTTGATGATGGAGGAGACGCTCCAGAACTTACCGGGGCTTGTGCGCCGGACGCGTTTGTGGGTGGCCACCACGCCCACGGTCGGGCACTCGAAGGGCGCGAGGGAGGAGGGGATGAAGTCTTTGCTGGGCCAGAAGACGTGGTCGTCGGCGAGGATCGTGAACTCGGTCTTGACCCTGGGCACGGCGTGGGCGACCTGTCGGCGCTTGGAGGGGTGCGGGATGGCGCTGACGCCGATCTGCGTCATCGGGAACTCGTGGCGGAAGTGTTCGAGGAAGTCGTCGCACCGCTGGCGCATCGAGGCGCCGACCGTGACGACGAGGATGGCGGCCGGTCTGTTCTCCAGGATCGAGAGGATGCACTCGGCGAATTTGGGGTTGTCGGGGTCGATGGTGGGGAGGATGACCGTGACGTCTCTGGATGTCCAGAGCTCTCTCGACTGCTTGGGTGACGGTTCGTAAGTGAGGTTTCCATATAAGCCGATTGCGAAGCGGTAGTACCGTGCGAGGAAGACCCAGACAAAAGCGGCGGCCCAGGTCTCGCGGTCAACCTGCTCGAGTAGCTCACTGTAGTAGATTATTGTATCCCAGAAGTACCATGCGTTGCATCCAACGCAAATCAGAAAAACGAAGAAGTGAGGATTACTTAGGATAAAGTTGATTAATGACATGGGGATATTCGCGATGTAAGAAATAAGTGCGCCGAGAAAGCTTCGGGGCTGTTCTTGGATATTCTCCACCGGAACGTCATCCTCAATCTCTAGTTTGATGTTGACTCCTGGCATGTTGTGAGCTTTGTGCAACTTATAATGAAATGGTTATGTTGGCTTCTGGGGAGGAAGATTGCTGAATATTGATTATTGAATGCTGAGAGATGTTGCTTGTCGCTGTTGTGGACTTTCTGTGCCAGAACGAGATGCTGGACTTGTCCGAAGCCAATACCACAGGACTACTCTTATACGTGACTGCTGTCGACAACGAGGTTATTTTCCTTCCTCTTGCGCAGGAACATCTTACTTCATTCTTAACTAAGGTAGAAGAAGAAGGCATTGTTCGAATCGCTGCGCCTCTTCACACAACAGGCACTGTGAGGGCGTTTGGAAACGGGACCGTGGAAACATCAAAGGTACTGGGAATTTTAGATACGCGATATCACAATGTCATTGAGCAAAGTTCGGACCAACAAAGTGGTTGTTTTGACTAAAAGCTACCTCCATGATAAGAACATTGTCTTTATTCGCTTTTCAGAATGCATGAAAGAAGCCCGATTTGTGTAAACATATGCTTTCAGACCTGATTAAAATACAACCATTGTACATTCTCAATACGCTGACCAGATGCTATCTTCGTCACGCGTATGTACGTTCCCGAAATGCTTGGCTCTACGGTTAGTCAGGCGCAAAGCCTGACAGAACAGCAGAGGTACTCGTTGAAGTGTGATGAACCGTAGGAAAAGCTCCTGTAGTCGTCTTCATCTCGACTTCTTACATTTCCACCATGGATTTCGTGAAAAGATGAGCAGGAGAAACAGTTGTCAGTGTAGTTGAATTCCAATTAGTCAGGAAGCTAAATATATAGTGATCTATCTGGCAGCTTATACTGCTCTTGAGCTGTGCAATTAAATTGCGAACACGCGGCACTCAATGTCTCGTTTGGTGACTGTGCCCCGTCATCGGGCGCGTCATGGGACGAGCATCCTCAACCTGCTCACTGGACCCAAAGTACTTGTCAAGCTCGCCCTCGAGCTCGTTGCCCTCGATGTGCCGCATTTCCTTCGCGCGCTTGACGGGGTTGACGCCGTCAGCGTGCGCGCTGGCAAAGATGACATCCAGCTCCTCCAGGCTCCGCCCCTTGGGCTCGGGGAAGAACAGCCAGACGCACGGGATGATGGCCGCGTTGAAGACGGCAAACATGACGTACGTCTTGTATCCCAGGTTAGCGAAGGCTGGCGGGGTGATCATGACGATCAGGAAGTTGGACAGCCAGTTGGAGCAGGTCGACAGGGCGTTGGCTTGGATTCGGATGCGGAGGTTGGTGATTTCGGCGGGGTAGAGCCAGGTCATGCCGAGCCAGCCTTCAAAAGGTGAGCGACCGAGATTGAAGATGTTGTGAGTGTGTGTTTGCAATGGAGTACTTACCGATTGCGAAGAACGAGTTGAAGACAAAGAGGAAAACGGTGGCGGTCACGCCGTAACGGGTCTCGAGATTGGGCGCGCCGTTCTCTGCGACGGTGCCCGTGGAGACGGTACCAGCCAAGATGGCCATGGAAGCCATCATGCCAAAGGCGCCGAAGAGCATGAGCTTACGACGGCCAGTCCTCTCAATGAGAGGCAATGCAACGAGCGACGCCAGGAAATATTCGGTGCCGTTTGCAGCTGCGAGAAGCCGCGACAGCTCGGGGCCAAATCCGAGAGAGTTCTCGAAGAGGAAGCCGGCGTAGTAGGTGATGAGGTTGATACCTGTAGTGAAGGACTTAGCCACTCAACTAAAACAAGATTTCAATCGACAGAACTTACCGCAGATTTGCTGGAAGAACTGAGCAGCGATGCCGAGCAGTGTACGACGGAGGTTCTGGGACGGTCCGTTGGTGAGCAGCTCCCTGAACTTGAAACCGCCTCCCTCGCTCTGCTTATCCAGCGCATCCTGAATAGCTTTGACTTCCGTGTTGACGTCCTCATGGTCGACGGGCTTGCCGAGGAGACGTGCCGTGACCTCACGCGCTTCGCGGGTGCGGCCCTTCATCGCCAGCCAGCGGGGTGAGTCGGGGAGGTAGAGCAAACCGATCATGACGACGATGGTGAAGAAGGACTGGAACGAGATGGGGAAACGCCAACGGATTGAGCCTTCGAGGAAGTAGAAACCGTAGTCGACCTGTGATGGGTGTGAGCTTCGGGCTGAGATATCAGGGGGCAGAGCTTTGAGGTTTACCCAGTAAGCAATCATGATACCTCCAGAGATAAGAGCTCCGGAGAGGGTGATTAGGAACCCGCGTTGGTGAGGTCGCGCACACTCAGATTGCCAAGTCGGAATCGCTGCGTGAAGTTGAGCAAACGAGCTGTAAGGAACGCTGATAGAAGTGAAGCTTACTTGAAGTTACTGCCCCGTTGCCGATCCCGCCAACAATGCGACCTGCAGCAAAAAGACCACTGGAAGAAATCGGTGAGTTAGCATACACGCCGCCACTGGGAAAGGGCACACTACATACTACTCGTGAGCGGCGGCTTGCATGACGGTGCCAAGGATCATCACTGCGCTGCCCCAGAAAGTGGACGACTTGCGACCCCATGTTTCTCCGTAGAAGAGAATGAGGAGAGCACCCAAGAAACAACCAATCTGGTAGACGGCTACGGCAGCGGCTTGTGTGTTGGGGTCCCCGGTGCATTGGGTATAGTCGCGCTGTGTGTTCTCTGGGTAGTCGAGCCAACACAGAGGATTCGACCTTTCCAGGGGCGTCATCAACACAATGCTCTTCTGGAAGTCGTCAAGGGTAAGGAGCGAGCTCAGAACTCCCTAAGGTAGACTACATTAGCTCTACTCTACCAGAAAGTAGCTGAACCCAGGGGAGCGCACCTGATCATATCCAAACATGAGGAAGCCGCAACTGCAGTGTTCGAAAACAGCCCGTTAGAAAACATCAACACAACGACGCTTTGGAATGCGGCTCACCTAGCTATGAAGCCGATGCACCAGTTGAGTGTCTGGCCCTCGAGAAGTTTGCCACGCACCTTCCACTCAGGAAGGTCGCCAAGTCTGGAGCACAAAGCCCAGAAGCCTCCTTGGGTCTTGGACTTCTCGTTCACCATGCGACCGCTGTCGACGGAGGATGACGGGGTTGGACTCCCGCTCTCGCCTGAGCGTTGTTGTTTCTCTTGCTTCTCGGCCATGTTCATGCACGTCCGCGATTGGTGTGGGAAAAGAGGAAAAAGAAGGATGATCCCACTCAGGACTGGGCAGGTCTTGGGAGAAAACGTGGCTCGGGGGGGACGATGCGCGGTCTTGTACTCGCTCACTTCTCACCCCAGATGCTGCTTTGCGCCGGCATCGTGGGGCTTAATGAGACAGTCCCCGATGAAGGATGACTTGGCTGAGGTCATTTTGGTATATGTGCGGGCGGACAGGCGCAAACAAGACGGAGCATTGCGGCTCGGGGTCTACCAACGAAATCCACATCTCGCTCCAGAGTCGCGTCTTGGTGTTCTTGGATGTTGGCGGCGTTGGTCCGAAATCCTGGTCAGCCGCGGAGAAAGCCCCGAAGTACGACCTTCAGGTTGACTTCAAAGTTCGAGGGGGCCCCACGGGCGCGAAGGGTTTTCGGCTCTCGACCACTCAGCAACGACGATCAAAGGAACTTTACAATTTTGGGTGTCCCAGGAAAAAGTGGCCAAGCCGAAGAGACAATGCCTAGAGACATTTCCCCCAAACAAGAGTTCGGCCGAGCGACAAGCCTCAGAAGCTGCGTGCAGGTCACCAGTTGGTGGTGAGATTTCGGCTCGATGTGGAAATCGCAACCAACGCCGAGTCCGACCAGACGACGGTGTAGCGGCATCCTCCCGTACGGGTTGCCCAAGAGGGTAAACCGAGGCTGGGCGAACCAAGACATTGATTGAAATGATTGTGTGCAGTCAGCTGAAATGTGAAGACCTTTTATTCTCGGCGACATGGATGGATGACGTTGGCCAAGTTTAAGCTTATTTCTCTAGTTGGCTAGCGGTTGGGGTTCGATATCCACGATATCTTGTCCCTCCACTTCCAAGTCAAATATTTGCGGACCTCACGCTTGGCAGTCTTGGTCTTGAGGCCTGTTTGACTCAATTCTCTCTCTGCTCTGCCAAAGAAATTGAGAGACGCGTGATCGGCGCGTGCTGGAAAACCCCCAAATCGGGAACCGTTGTTTGCATATCACTGACTTTATTGAACTGTAAAAATGTCTTATTACAACGCGGTTGCGCGTTTCCCGCTGGTGCTCTGCACCAGAAGCTTACGTTCGCGTGAAGGAGCATCGAACTGCACTAGATTTTAGACCTTGGCATGACTAGAGGTCTTTCCTCTCAGCCTCACTCCGTCGTCAAGTGGTCACAGGCTCTTCTTTCTTGGCTAAAGGCTCACTCGGCTGGGGTATGGGACTGCGAACGCGTGTTGCCTCGAGGAAATCCCCACTATCTCCAGATTTTCCGGGAATTAGAAAACAGTAAACTGCATGATCGGCCGTAGTTTCTCTCTATAAAGGGCTTATAGTACTAGCCACAATATGATTCTCGTTCCTAGCGAGAGATTCCACGTCTCAGCAACACCGTGCTTTCCTTCCATACGTCTATATGTGAAGTTTAGTATCCATCGGAGTGCACGACTTGCAAGACCATTCACAATTATCGAATGTTATTGATTGGATGAGGCGGTATATCCGTCGTCGTGACACTAATACTGCGTTTCCATCCCCACGCTCTCTGCCTTGCCAAAAGTCACCTTTTAGATACTTAGAAGACTTGCCAGTGAAGTTCTCAACTCCTTCGAAAACCTTGGCATGAACTAACGTCTAATCTTTTTCCAATGTCAAACTCCATTTGACCATGTTCTGGAACAGCAGACCAGCCACGATTTATTCAACCGCATCGATCAAAGTATCATGACAGAGATTCAAATCACGATGGGTTAGTCTTTGATAGGAGGTAGGAGGTGAAGAAGCTACGTGGAGATAGTCCAAGTGGACAGTAACTGACAGTTGAACCAATATCAGGGGAACTCGGTAGCGTTGTTGTCGCCTGCTATGAATACTTCTTATGGTAGGTGCGTGATAAGTCATGGCATGTACCCTGTTCCAAGTAATGTCTATTGTATTTAACAGACCATTAATGGAACGATACGCCAACGATTTGGATTTCTTCTTGTTGCACTAGCCATGAATCTGGCATTGAGTCTCCGGCTGGACCCAATATTTGCCGATGCTCAATGTGAATCTTGGAGCAAAAGGATTCACACTGAGGTGCTCAAAGCAACAATTAGCTAGTAATTATATTCGAACAGTGATACTACCCCACGTCACGGGCCCCAGGTTAGTCTGAGTCTAATTAAAGCCATCTACCATCCCTAGCCAAGTCGGCTTTTTGAGTCCGAGTTGAAAAGGCTACTCCGCTCTGATCTCAAGGGCACTTCAAAGGGTCGTTCAATTATTGTGTGGCCAAGGCATTTTCTCACAGTGAGAAAATCTATGAAGCCATATTACATCTTCCTTGCTCAAGCAGACATTCGGCGATAGCTCGAGAGCTCTTGGTGCTCTTCTGTTCCTCCCACCCGAGCTGCATCCCGAAGGAGCTTTCCAGGGTGAACAAAAACGTACACGACTGCGACGAATACCATCGGCACGCCGTCCAGAACATATACGAAAGCTTCATGCGAAATAATGAACCCTCCGTCACCTTGAAGATACTCCATGCCTCTGACAAGACTGCGGACCAACATCGCTCCAGCAACACAATATGTGGCTCGAAAATATCTCGGAGCAGAGTCGGCGATCAACCCGGTCTTGTAGTCTTGCGATCTGCTGTTCTTCGCTAGTCGGTCGGAAATCAGGGTCATGACTAGGAAGAGGCACAGCGCTGCAAGCTGCGTGATCAAGCCCGAGATGATCAATGTTTTCCCGAGCGCGATGCCCTGAGGGTCGCCTGAAGCCGGCGCGGCCGAGCCGAAGACCTGAGTTACGAAGCAACCCAAGTCAACGGTGACGAAGACGAACGTCATGAGTCGCGGCGGGATAACGATACGATCTCTCAGTTGGAAAACTCTGATGTATCTCCCGAGAGTCATATAAACAGTGGCGGCGATTAGCGGTGCGCATCCTAAGATCAGAATGTTTTGCATAATGAATGGGCCTGCGACATTGGGCGTTTTGTGTGCCTGAACACGTCCATAGTAACCAAAGCCCTCACCTAAAAGAGGATTCGGTTAGGGAAATAAACACATGTAATGGGGTCTTGTAATAACGAACCGACAGCCCCAAGAGTGAGGGGGAGAAAATGCCATGCCCTCAGCCATACCAGCAGGCCAAGGTGGACGATGGCAGCAAGGAAGAACAAGACGACGAATATCCAAGCAGCCGCTTCATTCGGCAGGTATTCAAAGAAAACGATTTGAGTTCCATTGACGATTGGACCAAATGGAGGTTCTGTCTTGTTGTAAATAACTGACATGGTCAATGCAGTGGAACAAAAACGTTCGATTATCACTCGCGTGATGTCGTTTCAAGCAGGTGACAAAGTCGTTGATGAAGGATGCTGGATTTGGAAGAAGTACGCGAGCACTTTTAAGCCAAGACGAGGGCTCTAATAGTCGCCGAGTTAAATTAGACTCTGGTACTGGATATATCGAGAGCGCGTACTCGGACCTAAACGAGGTGGATTTGCATAAACAAGAAAGACGGGCCAGTTCTAATTGTGGCAGATCTCAATACGAAAATTCCCGCTTGAATACGAAAATTCGCGTCACATAGCTACCGATCGGTGCTTGGACTAGATGTTGACGGCAAGGCCGAAAAACGGGGCATAGGTGTCATTTCCAGTGGCTCAGCAGCAGGAAATGCTTAGAAACTTACCCAATGGTATGAAAAACAGCCCCAGTCTAACCAAATAATCACTCGTAGATCATGTTCGCAGCCTGATAGCGGGCAATGATATCACACATGTACGAGATCAGATACGTCCATGAGCCACATAGAAAATACCAAGCTCATTGACAGAAGATCAAAGTAGCCCCTAAGATCCTCCGAAGTGTTTTGTATAAGGACCTAGGACGGCGATGGGTTCAGGCCGTCAGCTTCGTTCAGTCACGCCTTGAGTTTGAGACTGTAGTGCTGAAACTTTCATGTCATTTCCAACTATCACCGCACTTTCACTTCCCACATTTCTCAACTCAGCTTAAACAAATGTCAATTTACTATTCTTAAAAGGGATCAACGCCAGAATCATAGCATGACTATAATACTTTGTTCGGTCAATCAGATCATCTGTCAACAGCCCGACCGAGCCTCTGGTCTGCTTCGAGTTGACGTGGCCAAACACTGCATCATCAGCATGTCCCAGCTCCATCCCCTGACGCAGATAATTGGCCGACTCCTCCGGGAGGTAATAGGCTGCGCTGCGTGCTTTTCCCATCTTTCCCTCCCGATTCGCTACCACAATCCACGCAAAGTTCAGATAAGCGCCGTTTGCATCTTCTGGGACTTCGACGCCTCCTTCAATGCCGACCCAATAGTCTGCATCTTTCTCAACTTCCTGGGCGTTCCGCACCCGAGTCAAAGCTCCAAGGAGCGTCTCCTTGTCGGAGAGCGGTTGGTCGGGCACACCGGAAGGGACGCTGACTCCCTTGAACTCGAAATCGCCAGGTAGGGCTAGTTCGAATCCTTGCTTTGTGGCATTGATCTTGACTGGATTTTTCGACGAGACGACGACGATTGAACGCTTTTCGGCAGACATGATGACTGTTTGGAAGAACAGGTGAGCGTTTGTTCCTGCGGTGGTCTTTCCCTTGGATACCCAGACTTACAATTCTTCAAGATTCGAGAAGTCCAATCCTTGTGTGGTGTTTCCAGCAGCATGTAGTGACTGCACTTTTCAATTTCTTAGAAGCTGAAGCTGGCGTTTTTATAAAGACTCGCTCCGTGAGTCACTCGGCGAGTGAAGATGCGGGTCGAGTTGTCCCAGCAACCAAGGCTTTCAATTGAGAACGAATAGCGCATGCAGTTTGCAATGGAAGTGAGACCAGCTGCTTCATTCCATTGAGATTATCACACGGAATACCGAAGAGGTTTACTGCAAATTAGATCTGCTGGAGACAAGTATCCGACAACGCTCGGCATCAGACACCTATAGATGTGTAGTCAGCCCCACCAGCCAGCATCTGAGGCCCCTGGCTGTTCCCTGATGCGCAGTTTCAATTTAGTTCAATTGGTAGGATTCCCGTTCAGTTGAGATCACTCAATACTTTCAATCTTGCTAGGATCACTATTTGAGTGCTCCGCTCGTTACAACGGTAAGATATCTACGCGGTGGCTGACAGACCCTCCTCTTATCAGTGGTGATAGGGTAGGGCGTGCTTGACAGTTGACATCAGTGTGCATGATAACGATGAGGGGTATGAAGTTGGGGTAGCCAACCGTTGCTTTCCGTTTTCAACCGCTTGCGTCGATGGCACATGATAAGATTCGGTGGCGCCTCAAAAGCATAGCAGTATCTAAACCCCCTCTCTCGCCAACAGTAACATCTCGAGAATAAATCGATTTGGTTTGGATTGAAGATCTGCCCCTCTGAGTACATTCCTTGATCATAGGATTATCTTTAAAATGTCCGAAATCAAGAAGTACACCCTTGGGGATTTCCAGCTTCAGAACGGCGAGGTTCTACCCAGTGCATGGATCGCTTACAAGACATTCGGCGACCCTTCTCTCCCAGCCGTCGTCTATCCAACTTGGTATTCGGGAGCGATTGCGGACAATGAATGGTTGGTCGGCGAGGACAAGACTCTGAGCCCGAAAGACTACTTCATCATCATCCCGGCACTCTTCGGCAACGGTCAATCCATCAGTCCCTCCAACTCAGACGTCAACCCATTTCCCGACGTCGCCTTCTACGACAACGTGCGGGCTCAGCATGAGCTTGTGACGAAAGAACTCAAGATCAAGCACATCCGTGCGGTCTTGGGATGGTCCATGGGCGCGGCCCAATCCTTCCAATGGGCGACGCAGTATCCCGACTTCACGGATATCTGTGTTCCCTTCTGCGGTGCCGCCAAGACCGCGCTGCACAACCAGGTCTTCTTGGAAGGTGTCAAAACGGCGCTCTTGGCCGCCAAGAAGACCAGTTCTGCAGGTAGTGCAAAGGGACGTGTCGAGACCGCCGAACAAAAGAAGGGTCTTCGCGTCTGGTCTGATGAGGAGAAGGAGGTCGGCTTGAAGGCCTTCGGCCGCGGCTACGCTGGTTGGGGCTTCTCGCAAGCGTTTTATCGGCATGAGCTGTACAACAAGCATTACAAGGCAAAGGATCTCGAAGAATTTCTGGTCAGCTTCTGGGAGAAGTGGGCTTTGAGCAAGGATCCAGAGAACCTGCTTGTCATGCTTCAGACTTGGCAGAGCGGCGACGTGAGTAAGCAAGAGCCGTACAACGGCGACTTCAAGAAGGCGATGGCGGCGATCAAGGCGAAGACATTGGTCCTTCCTTCCAAGACTGATCTCTACTTCCCGTGAGTAACCCGCCTATCCTAGTCGGTGTGCGGGAAAGCTAACCCTTTGCAGACCGGAAGATTCTGAGTACGAAGTTGCTTGCATGAGCGATGGTGTAGGGGAATTGGATGTCTACCCGTCTATCTGGGGGCACTGGGCGGGAGGGCCTCCAGGGAACTTCGAAGATGTGAAGTGGCTGGACGAACGACTGAAGAAGATTTTCGCAAGTGCGCCGAAGAGAGGTTGAAAGTCAGATGGGAAGTTGTTGTATCATATAGTGAAGAACCCCTGAGCCACTAGTCAATCCATGTTTATTTTGAAATATTAATCCCTTTCTAAGATCTTCTCGTCCAGTCAATCTGCCATCCACTTGTACTCAGGAGCCAGCACATATTATCTCACGCTTATTTTGATACATGCAGAAAGCAAAGGCTAGCAGAAAACTCCTTCCAACAGAAATACGAGCCAAGCACCAACGTATTTAGGGTCCCATGGCGCCATGCATGTAGTCAACGGGAATAGGTTCTCAGCTCGGTCTAGTCGTTTGGGTTCGGCCCGCCGATGGGTCGATGGTTGGCGATTCAGGGTTCCCCAACGGGGCGCATCCAAAGCAATATGGTCATTTAAGGATTGTTGTGACAACCTGGGAGATGGCTGCTGAGTGAGCAATACGCTAATGGTGGAGTTCCGCTGCAGTTCCAAGATAGGAAGTACGAGCAGTAAGCAACATGCATTTTTAGGCTCAACTGTTGAATGTGCAAGCACAGCCGTATGGCAGCTGCATATATAAGTTATGGAAATACGTTGCCATTCCAAGCAGAAAGCCATGAAAAACATCTGCCAGTCTCAATACCAGACATCAATAACCTTAAAACTAAATAGCAACCTACCTTAGCAGTCATTATGAAGCTGACTGTTTTCGCGCTCTCATTGATGGGTGCCCTTGGGCTTGCTGCTCCGGTAAGCCTGTCAATCCCCACATGTCTAGCTGTTCTCAACTTAGAGACTGATCTATGATTTTACAGGCGTCTCACTCTGACAGGCTCGCAATGAGAGGCGACAACAACCTTGCCTCTGAATGGAAGAGAGCCGACGCCGATGGCGCCCCTTTCAAAGACTGGAAGAGAGAAGACACCGATGGCGCCCCTTTCAAAGACTGGAAGAGAGACGACACCGAGACCGTCCGTCCCCCTGATTGGAAGAGAGACGACACCGAGACCGTCCGACCCCCGGACTGGAAGAGACAGAGTCAGTGAAAATTCACTGCCCATATCTTGGCCGAGAGACATGTTGGCAGTCTTACGGCAGTGGACGTGATAATTCTCTCCAGTCCATGAAGAAACATGTTACGTACAATCAAATTGTGGTAATTCTGTGGCTTGGTTCTAGGGAAAGTCTACTGCTCACTAAGCATTGTTGGAACTCTTTCGATAAGACCATGAATTGATACATCGTCTTATTGTGTTCTGTAGTTCCCTCAAAATACAGGATCTGAATGAGCGGGCTTATAATTTCGGAATCCTTGTGAGGCTCACTGGCAATAAGGTGCTGACAAGCATGTACGCTGTCAAGACAGTTTACAAAACAACATCGTTCTAGAAATGCATCTTCCCTACTCCACCGCACAGTCAATTTCGGGATACCTTCGCCGGAAAAGATGGATACTGCGTAGACTCCAACTATGGTACGATGTCTTGATGATTAATCCACAGCACGTCATCTTGACTCGTATTGTTCGTTCTCGGATGCGATGTAGCTGCGCAAAGGCGGGGTTCGACCGTGGAAAGCGCGGTGATTAACCCCGACGGCGATAAAAAAGAGCTACAAATCGCACAAACATACCTCGGCACCTTTGTCTTTCTTCTCTGCGCAACATTACGTCAATGCAGCAAATCAGGAGGACTTTGAGTTGAAATACCTTTCACATATATTCCCTCTGACATCTGCCAAATCGTCTCAACTTACCTAAAGTCCCTACCGACTCACATCAGTCACCATGACCCAGAACAAAACCCTCATTTTCAAGAAAATCCCCACGGCGTTGCCTGTGGCAGGGGAGCATCTCGTAGTGGAGGACCGCCCCATCGACCTCGACGATGCCCCCGAGGGCGGTCTCGTGGTCGAGATTCTCTACGCGAGCTTCGATCCGTATCTTCGCGGCAAGATGCGCGATCCCAGCAAGAAGTCCTACTCGCCCCCGTTCGACGTCGAGGGGCCCATCACGAACGCGACCATCAGCAGGGTTCTGAAGAGCAACAACCCCGACTTCCCGGAGGGCAGTCTGATTGTCGCCCACACGCCCATCGCCGAGTTCGCCCGCGTGACCCCCACCGCCCTGCAGCAGGCCCGCCAGGTCCACAACCCGCACAAGCTCGACCTCGCGCTGTTCCTCGGGCCGCTGGGCATGCCGGGGCTCACCGCCTGGTCGAGCCTGCACAAGATCGGGCGGCCGAAGAAGGGCGAGACCATCTTTGTCAGCTCCGCCGCCGGCGCCGTGGGACAGGTCGTGGGCCAGATTGCCAAGCGCGAGGGGCTCACGGTGATTGGCTCCGTTGGGTCTGATGAAAAGCTTGAGTTCATTACCAAGGAGCTTGGCTTCGACGCCGGGTTCAACTACAAGAAGGAAAAGCCCCAGGACGCGCTGCCCAAGTTGGCGCCCGAGGGTATTGATATCTATTTCGAAAACGTGGGCGGCGATCACCTCGAGGCGGCTCTTACGAGCATGAAGGTTGGCGGCAGGATTCCTGTCTGTGGAATGGTGAGTTGAACCAGGGTGCCTAGTAATGAGGATGGAAGCGACCTAACAACGTGCAGATCGGCAACTACAACGTGCCGCCTGAGCAGCAAGAGGGCATTAAGGGTCTGATGCAGCTCGTCTCCAAGCAGATCACCATGGAGGGTTTCCTCGTTGGTAACCCCAAATTTGGACCCGCTCACTTCAAAGAGCATCAGGAGAATATGCAGAAGTGGCTGGCCGACGGAAGCGTCAAGGCCAAGCTCTCCATCACCGATGGTATCGACCATGCAGCGGATGGTCTCATTGGCATGCTTGTTGGCAAGAACTTTGGCAAGGCTGTTCTGAAGATCAAATGAGATGTCTCAAGGGCTGAAGTCGAGCAAGGGAACAAAAGCAACAGCTGATAATTTGCTGGAGTTAATTTCGTCTTGAGAAGACTCCAACCAACCGACTTGCCCCTTGTGTTTGATTGATGACAATGCAGCCAATTGAAAGAGCCTGCAGTTTTCAGATCTCGAAAGATGGTCCGCTTACAGCCTGCTCAACCAATCTTCTGTGTCTTGGATCGAGGTCAGCTGAGATGCATATCACGGCCGTAGCGGTTATCATCGGGCATCAGCAGTAACAGGGACACCGGCTTGGGCACAGTGGTTGAAGTATGCGCCCGTCAAACTATTCCGGCGGGAAAAGATGAATAGGCTGTCTGATTCCCGTGGCAATAGTAAAAATGCACACTGACTAGAGCCTAGAGCGCAGGGATTAAAATACGCGCGCGTCCAACTATTTCGGCGGGAAAAAGATGAACTAGCTGAACGATTTCCGCGACAATTGTTCCTTTGCGGCACGCGACACGAAAGCGTCGACGTCAACTCTGATCTCCAGACATCCACATTATAAGCAGTTCTTCAGTGATACGTGATGATCTGAAAATCTGGAGATTCTGGAGATTCTGGAGATTCTGGAGATTCTGGGGGGTTTTCTCTGGGGATGTTTCCACTAAAAAGCCGTCCCACGTCAGACACGTCCCACCTTTTGAACCAAACTCAGGCTGGCATCGCGTCGGGCCTACACTCCTCAGTCTGGACTGGAACGCAGAGCCTCCAGTGCATCATTTAAGCTTAATGGAGAAATTGCCGGTACTAGGAGTCAGAGAGGCGTAAGGCGCCGGTTAATATGCGATGACTTTTTGCGATGGAGATCGTGGTATGCTTTCTTCAATAGGTCAATGGGTTGGGCTCCCGTGAGTCTGGTAACCCGGGTGTTCGTGGGCCACAACAGTGAGTGCAACATTGATTGAAACACCACCCCTCCGGGATGCCCTCCGCGTTCGTAAAGCGTGCCAATCATTTCCTGAATCAAGATAGAGGTCCTCCAAGACCGCCATTTCCTTGGAACCTCTCAGTCTCGGGCAAATATGCGGGTGTGCGGACTCTCCGGTAGGAGGAATATGACCAAAAGTGCCTCAATTCCAAGGTAGTACGCCATTGAGTGTCATTCATTGCTACGCTGGGAATAGCGGATGACAACCGTCGCACACACGACCCACTATTGTGAACCTATGGCGCAGGTTTGTGTCTCCGTCGCGCCCCGATGACTTGGAGGCAAAGCCGCACCTTTAGCCGATGACGGCCAAGGGCATCCAATCAGCAATGACGACTGCTGGGAAACACGGCTCGATGCTCCTCACAATCCTCAGTTGGAGGACCAAGAAGATGGCAAGGCCAAGCCATGGTCAGCGACACTAGCCTTGTCGGTTCCCACTCTTTCATCTCCAACGTCCCAATGAAAAGATGCAACCTCGTGCGAACGCGCGCTCCCAACTGCCTCGAGAGGTCGAGTTCGCTGACAAAATTGGGTCCAGCTGGGGTCCGATGTCCCCGACGCGCCCAAATATCAGACGAGCGGGAATGATACGGATGATCATCTCCTCATGTTGGTGCCTCTGATGGATGGATCCCCATGCTTACCCCAGTGCGGAGAGCGGGGGAGGCAGAAGCGTCTGGGGTTTTGGTGTTGAAAGCATGATTAATGGAGCCGCCTCTTTGTGCAGAGTGTAGAGACTGCCAAACAGCCTGTCTGGCCCGGAATATATAAGACTTGGCCATGGCCGTTCCCCGTTGCTTGGCCCTGACTTGGCTTCACTTGGCTCTTCGTTGATCAATTGGCGCAAGTCGCACAATCCCCAGTGAACCGCCGCAATTTTCTGGATCCCGCCAAGCTAATCTGAACGCTGCCAAGCTGACCATGGGAATCAACGAGATCGACCACGTCCCTCACTCAGACGGTGCGTTCGAGAAGGACACGGGCGGCGATTTGAAGCCCCAGACGGAGCTCGCCGAGGGGCTGGGCAGTGGAAAGGCCGCCGCCGTCAACATCGTCGAGAACCCGCTGAAGGTGAGTTGGGTCTTTTGTTTGCGCCGAGATCTGGGATCCAATGAATCGAGAAACGCCCCCCAAAATCCGCTGACACGCCGTCCTTCTCGCAGCGCAAATCCCCACAGCAAACTGTCGAGGACGCGGTGGCGTTCGCCGAGACGCACAACCTGGGCGAACATGCCGCCCTCTTCGGCCGCGCGGCCATGGTCGCGCGCGACATGAACAACTTCAACGACGTCGCAGACCTCTCCGAAGACGAGCGCCGGGCGCTCGAGTATGAGCGGGACCACAAATGGCACGGCCCGAAGATGCTGTGGTATTCCATCGGCCTCTGTGCCATCGGAGCCGCCACGCAGGGTTGGGATCAGACTGGCTCCAACGGCGCCAACCTGACATTCCACGAGGCACTTGGCATCAACAGCGGGTCCTCCAGAGACGAGTGGCTCATTGGCCTGATCAATTCCATCATCTTCCTGACGGCTGGTCTGATGTGGGTGACAATCATTACCCCCTCCCCCACGGTTCTTCTCGCAATTCGCTAACCAACGCGCGCACATCGCAGCGGCGCCTTCATCGTCGATCCTCTCAACCACTACTTCGGCCGACGCGGCGAGATCTTCATCACGGCCCTGTGCCTGACCGCCACCCCGATCGGCTCCGGCTTCGCGCAGACATGGCAGGGTCTCTTCGCGGCGCGGTTCGTGATGGGCATCGGCATCGGCGCGAAGAACGCCACCGTCCCCATCTACTCCGCCGAGATGGCCCCCCACCGCGTCCGCGGCGCCCTCGTCATGTTCTGGCAGCTCTGGGTCGTCGCGGGCATCTTCCTGGGCTTCTGCGCAAACGTCATCGTCAAGGACACGGGCGACATCTCCTGGCGCCTCCAGCTGGGCTCGGCCTTCATCCCGTCCTTCGTCCTGGCCGCCGGCATCTTCTTCTGCCCCGAGTCCCCGCGCTGGCTCATGAAGCACGGCCGACACGCCGAGGCCTTCGCCTCCATGTGCAAGCTCCGCGCGCACAACATCATCGGCGCCAGGGACTTCTACTACTCGTGGGTCATCTACGAGGAGGAGCTCAAGGAGGCCCGCGGCGCTGGGTACTTCCGTCGCCTTTGGGACTGCTTCTCCATTCCCAGAATCAGGCGTGCCAACTACGGTGCTAGCACTGTGATGCTTGCTCAGCAAATGTGCGAACCATTCCAGTCTTCATCACGTCGTCTAGACTCATCATGCTGACGTATCCGGCTAGGTGTGGAATCAACATCATCTCATTCTACAGCTCTACGATTTTCGTAAACGCAGGATACACGGATGTGGAGGCTCTGTATGCTTCCTTGGGTTACGGCGCCATCCAAGTCATTGCGACGATCCCTACCCTGTTCCTCATTGACACCAAGGGCCGAAGGACTCTCTGCATGATCGTGAGTCAATGTGTGTCAAAGTTGCTGAACACATACTAACATCCTTAGACCTTCCCTCTGATGTGCGTTTTCCTATTGGCTGCTGGCCTGTCCCTGTTGAATCCAACCGAGGACCGTGGATCCAAGATTGGACCAGTCGCTTTGTGAGTACATCACCAGTCGTATGCATAGCTTATATGGGCTAACACACTTGCGATCCAGGTTCATCTACCTTTTCACCATCTGCTACTCCCTCGGCGAGGGTCCTGTCGCTTTCCAGTACTCCGCCGAAGTTTTCCCTACCATCCAGCGTGAGCAAGGAATGGCCTGGGTTGTCTGCATCAACAACACCTTTGGTAAGTCTCGCAATATTCCACGTTACAAACATCGGACTGACAAGCTTTACAGCCGGTATTCTCAGCTTGACCTTCCCGCGCATGAGCACTGCCATGACTCCAACTGGTGCTTGTGAGTACTTCAGCAGATCCCGGCCCTAATCTTGCGACTGACCTCTCTGCCACAGTCGGTTTCTACGCCGGGCTGAACCTCATCGCCTGGTTCATGATCTTCTGCTTCGTCCGAGAGACGAAGCAACTCACCCTGGAAGAGCTGGACCGTAAGTCGAACCAATGTCTACTTTCATTGCGGCCACCGTGACTAACCCCCGCTATCAGAGGTCTTCTCCGTTCCGACGAAGCAATTCATCAGCCACGAGATCAAGTACTCCGTTCCATACTTCTTCAAGCGCCACGTCTTCCGACAGAAGGTTCCCAAGCCCCCTGCGATCATCGCTGTCGCCAGCGAGTCGAAGAAGGACAACGGCTCCAACTCGGCTTAGATTTTGACGAATCGTGCTTGGACAATATTTTGTGTGTGTGTGTGTGTGGAGGAATACCCAGGACGTAGGATGGATGTGTTGTGATTGGTTCGCTCGTTATGAGATATCCCAAGACTAGTATCGGTCGAAACTCTGAGCTCATCTGAGTACAGACCCGGATAGATCATGTCTTTGTTGCCAACTATGAAGTTGGGGCTAGCGGTAGTACTGAACGATAATACAAAGTCTGCTACCTTAATTCCTCGTATAAATGTTTTTCACGAGAGGTCGACAATTGTGCCGACGGGTTCTATTATAGGCATTTACATCAGAATGGATGGAGGCATAGCTGGTAATCATCACAGCCATGGGAAAACTTTCGTCGCTGCTTATCCCTCGGGTAGGTAGTTACAACCATGCCTTGGAATAATATCATGTTGCACATCCTAATACGATGTGGAAAGTCGCAGCGAGTAGATCACGATCTGGATGGAGTCATATCCTGGCTTCTGGTCGTGGCGCTAGTGGTCATGTTAGGCTTCAAGCAATTAAGCGGGCCGTCAGCCATCGTCGTCATCTTACCGATGCGTTCCTAGTCGAAATGTATGTCTATCACATCATGAACTTGTGTGTCCACCATCAATCGCTTACTGCCACCAGCTTTATCAATTCCATACAGGTAAATAATCTCTTCCATTTCCGACACTTCGAAAGCTGTATTTGGGCGTACTACCCGTCATCGGTTGCAAGTGGTAGAAGTTGTGCCATGTCTGGCTCGCCATGTCAACTTCGAAACCCATCAGAGTCCAAGGGCGGAACGCAGTGTGATGATTTTGCTGCAGGAAGCTTTCTTGATAGGGTGAACGGTCGAAAGGCGTGGGTTAGCGCTGCGATGGCAAACCTTCTTAGAGGCCACTGAGAATGGACGACAGATGACCACATTCTTTGGACAGCTCTGGCGGGCTTGAATCGCTGGGAATTGGAAAGCTTCAAAGAGAAGACACAAAACGTACCGTCGACAACGAAACCGCTGGGGGCCAACGTGGCTCTGAAGGATGACGAAGTGGAAAATGGTTGTTGTTTTCCATTATTGATATTACTTTTTAAGCATAGATGACTTTGGTTATGCTAAGGCTCTCTGAACTTTGTTCTTTCCGTTTACACAGCCCATTACCCTATGATACCGGCCGCAATCTTCTCAGCTAGCGCGTAAACGGTGCTCTGGGGGTGACCAGGAGGTAAAATAGGAAAGCTGGATGCATCAACGACTCGCAAGCCTTGGACACCGAAAACCTTGGCCTCGTTATCAACGACCGCCATGTCGTCGCTCCTCTTTCCCATCTTACAGGTACCGGCAGCGTGCCATACCGTCATTAGACTATCCTGGATGACAGCCAAGATTTCCTCATCGGTGTCCTTGTCCAGGCCAGGCCAATACTCCTCGCCAATCACAATTTCTTGCACCACGTCTGTGTTCCAAACCTCACGCATCCGACGCCACCAACTAATAGCAACCTCCTGATCAGCCTTGGCAGACAGCCAGTTTGGATTGACAAGGGGCAGAACGGCAGTGTCAGAGGACTTGATAGTTACATTACCCCGGCTGACTGGGGCTACCATGGCACCCAAGATCGTTGCGTACTGTTTTCCATTGAGTGGTTGTTGTAGCGCCGGGAAGCGGAAATTGCCAATGTAGCCGTTTCCACTAATGTGCTCGACCTCGGGCCAGTCATCCGGAAACTGAGACAAAGCTTCCCGGGTATCCTTAGACCAAGTGTCGCGGTACTTCTGGGGCAGCTTTTCCCAACCGATGAACTCAACCACGTTGGAGGATAGGGGTCCTGTGCCGTCGGCAATGTAGTCAACGAGGCTGCGGGCGAGGACGACAGGGTTATGTAAAACGCGGTTGAGAGTGTCAAAGTTGACCTCGTAGGCGGGTCCAAACATGATGTGATCCCACATGTTCTGTCCAACGCCGGGGAGATTCACTCTGAGAGGAATGTTGTTCTCAGCGAGAGTAACAGCAGGCCCGATACCTGAGACCATGAGAAGCTGTGGAGACTGGAAGGCGCCTGCTGAGACGATCACTTCCTTGGAGGCGTGGATAGTATAGCCGACTCCTAGAGACTTGACCTCAACACCTGTAGCGGTATTGTTCTCGTTGATGATGATCCGCTTGGCCAAAGTCTGAGTATAAAGATTGAGGTTGTCCAGGTTCTCGTCGATAGCCTTGTATATGTACTCGGCAGAGGAGCTACGGGTTTGGTCCGAGCTACGTACGGTGGACTGCGAGTAGTGATATCCCAGGAGGCTGCCGCTGCTGAAGCCGGTGGTGCGGTTCATACCAATCGCCTGCATACCCTTTTCTAACCAAGTCGCCCAAGCCGACACCCAGTTTGTGTAGCCAACTTGCACGGGGCCTCCGGGAGAGCTGAAGACGTCGGGATCATACTGTGTCGACGCATTTGATCGGCGCTTAGTGGTATCGGGGGGAGTAAAGTTGGTTGACTTCTCGAAATATGGTAGGAAGTTGTCGAATCTGCGGCGCGTTAACTTTCTGTATATGTGAATGAACGGATCATGCCATACTCACTTGTAGCTGTCATCGCCAACTTCCGAAGCCCATACATCGTAAGAGCCCTTGCTACCTCTGTGATGGATCATAAAATGCAGCGCCGAGCTGCCACCTAAGCACTTTCCTCGGGCATAGTGGACTTTGCGGTTGTTGGCGCCGACTTGAGGCTCGGTCTGAAATGCCCAGTCAACTGTAGGGACGGTGTCATAAATGCTCGACCCGATACCAATGATGTCTCCGGCCGGTGTCGTCCCCAAGACGGGCTTAGCGATCTCATAGTATATGCCCGCTTCGATAATAGCGACCGAGTGACCGGCTTCTGCAAGCCGGTAGCCGATAGCGTTGCCAGCTGTGCCGCCTCCTACGACTACATAGTCGTATGTGGCTTCGATTCCAAGGGCGCCTTCAACAACACCAAGCACTCCTTGCGCCAAGCCCTGGCCAGAAAGAACAGCTTTGACAGCTGATAAAATGGGGTTTAGTAGCGAGACACCGATGCCCTGTAATGCCGCGGCAAATTCATCGTCAAAAATCGGTGCGGAGAGGGCATTGACGGCGAAAAGCACAAGAGTCAAAAAACGGAAGGGAATACGAACGCGCATTTTTGGTCGTTTGACGACTCGATTACGGAGTGAGGACAGTCTTTTCACTTCATATAGAAACACAAAACGCGATCCATCGATAAACGAGAGATCATAAGTGCAGGCAACGTTGTCCAGACGTTCTCGTGTGCATTGCGGAAAGCGACTGCGCGGGATCCCCAAGTGATTGCCACGCAACCAACATGCAGCGTCCTTTTGTAACCACCAAGGGCTTCAGAACTATATCGAGAAATAATGTGTGGAAATACGAGAGGGGGGTAAATCAAGACGGATGCAAGGTCGGGTTGCCAAAGGTCCACGTGGGCTCTGTGAGGTGACGGATGAGCTGCTATCCAAAAAGGATCAGGCTGCTGCAGTCAACTGCTCGAATGTGGTGAGTTCTGTGATGATCTCTCCGAATACATGCAGCTACGTGCATGATGCATCGGATTGTAACGGGGCAGATTGGGCACAACCAGGCAGCCTTGGTGGATCAGTGCCCCAGTCTTCGTGATGACTGGATGGCACAGCTACAAAATTTCAGCGGCGACATTGATGGAAATACAATCGGGCAAGTTTTGTGGTACGTTTTGCAAAGGTTGGAATAGTAGATGGCTTTTGACTACGAAAGCTGTATGTTGAACGACGGGGACAAACAATGGAAAACGATTCGGTTGCCATTCAATGCTCCATTGTATTGGCGCATGATTCTGATCTTTTTTCTGTTGATAGCTTCAGTTCATGCATGTCGAGTGTCATTGGCTGGCGAGATCCCGACTCTAATGCAACTCGTCATTCATGAGGGGCAGTATGAATAGGCCGGGGACGGTCCCGATGGTGGGCACGCTGCAAGAGGATCCTCAATATCACATGCACAAATGATGAAAATGTGACAGCGCAGTGTGATGCATTCAATGTCACACCAAAAATGAGAAGAAGACCTCTCAACTTTCTCATCGGGTTCATACTAACTTCTCCAAGCTTTATAGAATACCAAGGTACCTAAAGTGACTTTTCGCAATCTTCGGACTGTAACTCCAGACTTGCGTTGAAGAATCGTGTTCAAGTGCTAGATATCCGGTTGAGTTGTCATGTAATGCAAACGAAAAAGTTTCTCGTCTGTGATTTGGACCACTTGCGAAGAGTTTTAAGCACAAGCGAATATGGAGTTGTAAAACAAATCAATAACAGAAACGGTTGATCATCAGGGTCATCCAGGTACTTGGCTTTCGAAGGGCGGCTTTCGAAGGGCGAGAGACACAAGAAGAAACCGTCGTCAATGAAGCCTTAATTCTTGAATATGCTATGTTCTGCAATTTTCTTGCGCCAGTATGAAATGCTATATAATTGCTAATGCTCTCATGCTTCACCGTCAACATCACCTCTGCGTGTTTTCTATTTGCGACAGACACATGCGCCTAACTGTTACGGTGTCCAAAAAGACGATCAATGATAATACTATTCAAGAGGAATAATGTCTTCAAGCCAGCGTTTCGTCAAACAGTGGTCACGTCATCCTCCTCTAAATAATGCATTTACTGATGTGATTTCCGCAGGTATCTTCGAAACGCGTGATGAATTTAGCCAGAGTACCGATAATGACTGCATTCAGTCACTTGTTAGTTTTGAATGGTCAAGGCTGCAAAATGTCGACCGGACTGGGTTTAAGCTAACGTCGTTAGGATCAAACGACGAATCAACGTCAACCCTATCCGCAAATCATTCATCCGTCTTGTTATTAGACTTAAAGCCGCAAGTAGATGTGCTGAATCCGGCTCGATGGCTTGCTTGTGAGCTTAGCCTATCTACGATCTCCGGCATGAAGTGCCACCTGATCCGACCCATCACACACCGATCTGGGACATCAGACCGCTCACTGAGACATTGATGCAAAGTCGGGGACGTGAAAGATCTGCAGGCTCGGTCTTAAAAAGGAGTCGTTCTTCGTGTGCTGTTCATTCAATTTCATAAGAATCGTAATCAGTAGCAGATGATAGACGCATCACTTTCTCCCTAATAGTAGGCTTCCACGGAGATCCCCCGCCTCATCAATCGGCTCTGCATACAACTGACGTTTTCGTACTTCTACTGGTAAGGTTCAACGATGTCATCGGAAACGTTGCTGTCTCTTAGAAGCTTGGCTTGCCAGCTTCTCTCGGGCTCAATCACGTTTCCACGTGAAATAATGTCTTGCACCCTCTGATAAACTGTGCCATGCGAAGATGGAAGAATCAGGGGAAATTGGTGGAGGCTGGAGCTGAAACAGATATCATCAAGAAGCATTCGAGAATAGACAGGAGCATCTTGCGTGACAATGCTGCCGTGATGCGCAACTAGTGACCAACCTTGGATTCATATGATACAGGAGTATGTCCAACCAGTGGTGTAAACCGTAGATGGGCACATGCATCAATCCCATGAACAGTTTCGTTCCAACCTTTTCTCACGACCTATTCTCTTTCTAAGGAACCCAGTACCTGACCATGGCGATTATTGACGGACATGAAACTTCGTGGCCGCAAGCATGCTTTTGAAGTTGAGAGGCGAGACTCTTATCCTCCACGCCCTATCTAGAAGCCCCTCTCTCGCCTGAGACATGATGGAATGACTTCATAAGCGTGAACAGACACCACCGCTTAGCCGACCGATTTGATCCAAGTATCCGCATTTAGCCTGCGCGCGGATGGCCTTGTGTCGCTTTTGAGGCCTCGGCCCGGTCTACTGCAAGATGCGGGGAGACTAAGACATTCGGCTTCGGATTCTTGAAGATCTTGGCACCATTCCAGCCGCCGCCGCAGTCTACTCCCCATTTTGAGAAGATCCTCGCCTACTTTCCGAAGAGCCGGGTAACAATAGCTCGTCATTCGGCCGAGCTTCTTGCATCACGATCAGATTCGTCTCTTGTCTTTGCATGCCGCTCTTCGATAGGTCCAGACGTGTCAACGAGCCGGAAACGGCATCAGCAGGAACTCAGATCAGCCTCGTCGTAACGTGATCCATACTGACAGCCACAAGGAATGTAAAGAGGGGTCAAACCCCAAATATCTCGCAACTTACTTGCCCATCGATCCCTCCCACAGCTCACCCGCCGAGGCTCAATATGGAAGACAACAATACTCCGGCCTGGAAGAAACTTGCAATACTCATCCAACAGGTGCCTCGACGTATGGGTCGCGCAAGTGCCTCGCTCCTCCGCCCACGCCGTAGGTCTTCATCGGCGTCGGCGGCACAGCCAAGACGTCGCTCGTCTACCGTCTCCAACATGCGGTTCATCAATCCCTTCGTCGAGGGCCAAGACGCATCTCCGTGGTCGCGAAACTCCCTCGAGAACGGCTGCTACCGAGATTTCAAGAAGGACGAACGCCCTATTCTGGTATCGATCAGATCCGCGAGAAGCTCCGTTTCCTCGTTTTTCAGCGATGGCCACAACGATGGCGGCAGCCGCCCTTGCAGAACCGGCTATCTGCAGTCGAAATTATGGCTGATACTTCCGTCCTTCATGTTCAGCCCAACGAAGAGCCTCTCTGCCGATGCTCGACGGAGTTCAACGTCGCAAGTCTGCGAGTCCACGGCCTACCTCGACGGCCTTCGCGGCATAGCCTCTTTCATTATCTACATTTCTCACTATTCCCATCTCTGGTATCCCGAACTTGGCCAGGGATACAGCGCGGCAGACGACGGTTTATTCGTCTGGCAGAAATCGATTGTCAGAATTCTACACTCCGGTCGATCCGGCGTGACCACTCTTTTCGTCATATCCGGCTACGTCCTCTGCATCAGGGCCCTGACGATGATCTACAAGCACAAAGACGAGCATCTGCTACGGAGCACTGCGTCGTCTGTCTTGCGGCGCCCGATCCGCTTGTACGCTCCCGCCGCTGTCTCTACGGCCATCATCGCCATCATGGTGTACTGCGGCTTCTACATCAAGGACCCAACATCCGCCCCGGCGCCGCCATTCATGGAAACCTTCGCCAGCCAAATGCAGCATTGGTTCGGGGACTTTGTCGGCCTGGTGAATCCGTTCAAACACGTCGCTCACCAAGATGACGCCGGGGTTATGGCCTACAACGGACACCTATGGACCGTCCACGTCGCCATCAAGGGCTCGTTGCTCGTCTTGGTGATTCTCCTTGCTTCTTCCCTGGTGCACAAGTCTATCCGCGCCGCCGGAACGATGCTCCTCACATGCTGGCTAGTTCACCTCGGGGACTGGGATAAGGCTCTCTTCCCTGCCGGACTCTTGCTCGCTGAGCTCTCCCTCGCTGCCCCTCCCAACGCATTGCACGACGTCCTCCCGCGATGCAACATCTCAACTAGCCGGCGTGCCTTGACGTGCATGAAGGGGGGTTTCCGCCATGTGTGGACCATTGCTCTGTGTGTCTTCGGCCTCCATCTCATGTCTTACCCTGAGACGAAGGCAGCTTCGGCTCGAGGGTTCCACTGGCTGTCATCGCACGTCTTGCCATCCTACCGTGGTACGGATGCTCAAGCGCAGCTTCACTGGAACGCCATCGGCTCCATTCTCTTCGTCGTTTCTTTGATGTACTCGCCACACACCAACATTCGCCGCTTCTTGGTCACCTTACTGGGCGGTTTCAGAACCCGGTCACCGTGGCACAAGAACAACGCGGTCTTACACACGAGCGAGAAGGAGAAGCTGGAAGAGGAGTCGGCGCCAAGCACCACCTACGACCAGGGCGAGCCACTGCTTCAACGACTCTTCACTACAGGCATTGCTCAATATCTAGGGCGCATCTCTTACTCCCTCTACCTCTGGCACGGATTCGTCAATCACGCAGTGGGCACACGGTGGTTGGTCCCTGCCAACGCCGTCTTGATGAGGACTCACTCTCTTGCGTCCGCGCCCCTCGAGAGTCTCCCTCTCAACACGACGGCTTCGATGTTTGAAAAGGCTTGGAGCGCGTACGCGCTCTCATTCTGGGGAAGCTTTATCCTCAACACGTTGGTTCTTTTGTGGGTTAGCGACGTGTTTACCCGCGTGGTGGATGTGCCAACGGTCAAGTTCGGCCGATGGATTGGCGAGAGGTGCTTCAAGAAGTTGTGAGACAAAATTGCATAAGCCTTTTCATGTTAGCGATTAATTGGTAATGATAATACTTTTTTTCCTTAGAGAAGCCATGGCGACTTTCTAAATCTCGAACTACTCCGCCCTTCGGCGCATGCCCCCCGACGTTTGAAATGAGATGTGAGTTCGTAATGAGAGTGCCTTGAACCCTAATCCGAGATGAAAATCGGTCAGGAGAACAAAACTCCAGACAATGGGTATTTCTCAGTACAAGCCAACTTCCTCGGCCAAGGCCCCAGCTAACTCTCCATCCATGATTCCATGAAAATAACTTTCCCCAATAACTCTGAGAAGTCTCTTTTCCTCATCTAGCCGCAGAATGAATGGTGCGTCACAGCCGTGGATCACACCAATCCTATCTCCCACCTCTGTGCACAGCGGGACCAGTCCAATCAGCCCTTGCTTGGTGACGGCAAGCTCGTATTTGTTGGCGATGTTCGACAACTGGTTCGTGTATACAGCGCACTCAGGAGGGAGAGAGCCAAAATCTGACGCCGAAGTCACACCAAACTTTGAGACGGCCACCAGAAATTCTCTCTGCCAGACGTTACATACTCCAACATAAATGGAATACAACAGCAGCGGTATGGCAAACACCCAATACAGCCATCGCAGCAGGCATACACCTACCACAGCCAACCTGGCGTACTTCAAAGGCAGGCTCCCCTTGAGGAAGGCCATGGCTAAGATGAAGATCTCCAGGTACAGGGGCAGCCGTCGCAGGACGGCGAGTGCGAAAGGCGAAGCCAAGACGCACGCCGCCACGAAGAGAGGTAAGATGACGAAAGCAAACATGTCGCGGTCTCGCTTCCTGACCTTTTGGTACACCTCAAAGACCTCCGGCCCGGGGACCTCGCCCTGCGACGTCCGGTTGGCGATCTGAGTTCTCCAGATGACGTCCTCGAGCTTCTCCCCGGTCGGGTACCCTCTGCCCGAGATTTTGAAGATGGCTGTGATCAGGAACTCGTTCATGTGGGCTCCCAGCCTGAGCCGTCCGGGTATGATGGCGGCTATGCTGTCGACGCCGATGGATTTGACGTATAGGATGTTTCGCGTTTCGTCGAAACGGTGGTAGAAGTTTGTATCGCCGCAGGCTGTGTATAAACGCATCGAGTCTTCAAGCGGTTTACTATGATTCTCTTCCGTTTCGAGCCCCGAGAGCGTGTCGCCTTTGCCAGGCTCTTGCGTCTTATTCTCCATCGACTCGGCCCCTTCGTGTCGCTCGCCGTGAGACCGCAGGGTAAACCCAGGCCTCTTGTCTTGAGCATAAACGACGGATGTCCAGTCGGGCACCCACGACGGTACTCCGTCCTCTTCATCGGCAAGTTTGCCGGATTTGTTGGATCTCAACCCCGAACGAGCCAGAACCTCGGCCCCCTGGCCCTGCTCAATCTTCCCAATCGCGAACCGCTTGCTGACCGCCGCAAGGGTCTGCTCCTTCGAGTAGACGGGCGCAAACTCCTCACCGTCGACATCCGCAGCCAGTCCCAACAACGCATAGATCCTATCCACAGGCTGCGTGGCCAGAAACGTCCCCGTCATCATGAACAGCTCGAGCAAGTCTCTCCTCCCAAAGGGGAACGCCCGCCCTTCCGCCCTGGTCTCCAGCATCTTCGGCCTGGCGAAGCGCTCATACTCGCGAATCGCCGCAAAGTCGCGCTTCACGGGCAGAGGCTCCCGCCACCTGTCGTTCTCGGTGTCCTCGCGGTAGTTGAACCACATGTACGCGGGGCTCATGTACCCCGCGCGCCGCAGGCGGAAGTCGGCGATGGTGTGCATCGCGCTCGCCCCCTCGTGCGCGAGCCTCCACCGGTCGAGCCTGCGCCGGCGGTACCACGGGACCAGGAGCTGCAGCGGGACGAGCCGGTTCGACCGGTACCCCTGGTGCGCGAGGCGGAGGTTGTCGACGTAGGCCCGCGTCGCGAGCCACAGCCTGCGCCAGTCGATCTCCCGCGCGCCGCAGAGGACGGTCAGCTCGGTGGCGTTGACGAACTCCTGGACCACCCAGACGCGGCGGAACCACGGCCGGCGCCAGAAGGCGCGGATCGCGGGCCACTCCGGGGCGTCCGGCGGCGGCATGACGAAGCCCGCGGCCTGGGCGGCGGGGAAGCTGGCGGTCGGCAGGACCTCGTCTAGGTAGTCTGCAAAGTCTGAGATGTGCTCGAGGAAGGTGATGGCGAGGTCGCTGTTGTCCGCGGACGGGCCGAGGTACACGAGCACGCGCGAGGCGATGCCGTAGATGTCTGGCATCATGCGGATCTGTTCTCCCTTCTCGACGTTCTCGGCGCCAGAGACCTGGTTGATGCAGATTGCGTCGACCCAGATGGTTCGGTCCCTGTCTGGGTAGGCGATCTGGCGGAGAAGGGTGTGCAGAGCTGCGGTTAGTGGGATGATGGATTCGGGGGCACCACTGCCAGCGGTCTCATCCTTGACGAGAAGCTTGAAAGGTGTCTTGGTGTTGCTCCCCCAGTGATAGGACACGGCTTCGTACGGTAGCTTGTGCTCCAGATATGGTCCGTCTGATTCCCAGCGGAACGTCGGGTTGGCCAGCTCATGGTGGAGAACGGTTCCGGTAAGATCCCGCCCCGGGGCCGGCGCCGGGTGGAGACGGAGCAGCCGGATCTCGCCCGGCCCCAGAGCCCGATACTGGTATGAACTCATCGCTAAGATCTGGAGTATTCTCTAGCTTTAGAAACAGAAACTTGTAAATCAGACAAAATGTCGCCACAAAACAAGGCGGCATCTGACTTTTCAGCTGCTGGCACCCATGTCCAACCTAATGCAAGCGCCGTTCAGCTGTCTCAATCAGGACAACTTCTTGGCGTAGTTAACAACCTGCTGCCTAATCGAGTCTGGATGATCGCCACTGCATTTCGTCACAACGAGTGAGCTCTGCCTCGCGAAGTGCCTCTAGATTTATCCATTTCAATTTCGTCTGTATTAAAATCCCTATGTGCCTGACATCGCTCTTATGCCCCTCCATTTTACGCCGAAATCCACGCTTTTAGACACTCGCTGATGGATGAATACATGCCAAGAAGCCAACCATCAGAATCGTGCAGCCGCTGTGAACCCGCACCCAGTCTTACCCTGCTCTTCCGCCACAGCCCTCGCAGAGCATGCCCCCTTGGGACCAGCGCAGCACCCCGAGGCGCAGTCCGCATCCGAGAGGCACTGCCCCGTGATGAACTGCTGCCCGTTGCCCTTCCCCACATTCTGCGACCCAGCCGCGCCCGTGTTGCCGCCGGCAGCCGGCGCAGCCTGAGCAGGCACGGGGGGCGCCGCGGCTTCAGCGCCGGTCCCCGCCCCAGCACCGGCCGCGGCGCCGCCGAAGCCACAACCCGTCTTGCCGTTCGCGTTGGCCACGGCGACGGCAGAACACGTCCCCTTGCCGTTGAGCCCTGCGCAGCACGCGGACGCGCAGTCGGCGTCTGTGAGGCACTCGCCGGTGATGAACTGCTGGCCGTTGCCCTTGCCGACGTTCTGCGAGCCCGCGGCCCCCGTGTCTGCTGCGGCGGCTGTGTTTCCGGCATCGGGGGCGGCAGCGGCGGCGGCCATGGATGGAGCAGCAGCAGGAGCGGCGGCGGCGGCAGCCCCGCCGTCACCGAAACCGCATCCTGTCTTGCCTGCTTGGAACTGCGCACCGAGGCCAGAGCAGATTCCGGCGCCGTTGAGGGTGGCACAGCATGTGGATGCGCAGTCTTTGCTGCTTAGACAGGCGCCGCCGATGAACTGGGCGCCTTGGCCGTTGCCTACGTTCTTTGCGCCGGCCGGGTCTGGCGAGAGCGGGCTTGGGGCGGCAAGGACTGAAGCAGCGACTGGAAGGTGTTAGTGTGTGAGATAGAAAGGCTTCGGGGCCGAGGGGGTGGAGGAGGACTTACAAAGTGCTGCGGCAACAGAGAAGCGAACCATGATGAAAGTAAGAGAAGGGAACAGGGTATTTTCAAAACACCCTCAGATTACTAAAAAGGATATGTTGAGACGACTGCAGCCTTTTACTCGATGCTTCTGGTTAGCTCCTCGATCAACTTCATCGAGGACACCTGCCATCTTAAATAAGAACGATCCATCCCCAGGAAATGGTCTGAACATTGGAAGTAAGCTTGTCAAAGCCCCCTCAGCGCTTGCTGATGTCCTTCCCGTCATGTCAAGAAGATCCAGCTGGAGATGCGACGCAGTTCTGTCACAGGGGCGCGTTTCTGGAACTGAGGCTGAGCGACAGAGACGACGCAGAGCTAGCTCACCCAGCCTGCTTCGACCTGGCGTGTGTGTGTGTGTGAGTGTGAACATCCGACCGAATATGCGTACCGCCACCACGGCGATCTTGTGCGGGTTGAACTGTGCAGTACCACGGGCAGTAACAAGAGGACGGGGAACATAGCGTAAAGGCATCAAAATCAACCAGTGAGGTCGTTGAGGCTGATGACTGATGGCGGGGGGGTGAAAGGTCACAGACGAGGCCGTCCCTGTCGGGCCAATGTTTCGGATGAGACCATGCTCCCCAAAACATCGGAGAACGGCAAGCGGGCCCAAACACGGTCCAGCAACCCCTGGCTCAGACGTAGCTAGCTAAAGAATATCTGTTAGTCAGAGTGGTCAACGGATTGAAGAAAAGAGACGGGACGGTGTCGTGCCCTGCTACAGATCTTCCGACGGCCCAGGTTTCCCCATTTTCGCAGATGTGCAGAGCGACATCGCGACGACGGCTCGCCATTCGTCTGTCTGCGCGTGTTTTGGGGGGGTCCCGGGCCCCAGTAACGGCATTGCGAAACCGCAGGGCCGCTGTCAAGGCTTGTCAGCCTTCGGTGTGCCGTCTGTCCGATGTTAGTTCGTTTGGACTAGAGGTGCCCCTATTCGCGAGATCCATTCTGCGCTGGAGTTGGGCCGAATGGGCGGGCGAGTTCAGCCGAGTTCCATGGCCTAACGGGGGGGAGGGAGCAAGGCAGTGATTATTGTCTGAGGAGATGGTGCGGTTTTGGTGTCTGGTGCGCCTCGCAGCATGAATGTCCCTTGAGGATCCTTTGCTGAAAAGGGATGAAATTGCCGGTCTCAGCCAACGGGATCAAGCTGGACGCTCCACCGAGAACGGCTTTGATGTCCACGATGCCTGCGTTGATGGTTTGAGATATCCTGGGAGGTGGCGGGCGGCAGCGTCATCAGTCGGGGATGATGGCACAGGGGAGAGATCTGCCGTCAGATCAACGGTTCTGCCGTGTTTGCTTGTCAGCGAGATCTCGTCTGCATGTATCCGTCGATGTTTGCTCCGAGAAGCTCGATGAAGAAATGCGAATCATGGAGTTGATCAAACGTCAATCCTGTCAAAGTTCAGCAGAGTTTCGGCGACTTCGGGGAAATCAGACCAAGCAGTGCCCTGTGAGCGCAGAATTGACTTTCTCGTCCACGGGTACCTACCTTACTATGGTATGCTAAAGTACGAACAGGGGCGCTTTCGCTGGCAGGTCCAGGGGATGGATGCCCTGTCTTCTTGGCGGGGAGATCACTGATTGGCTTTTGCGGCTGCTTATCTCATCTAATCAACCCCTGAGCGACCATAGGAGACTCAATGAGGGCGGCATGGGAACTGACTCTTGCAACTTCATCGACAGAAACATGTTTCTCGACGTGACTCGCCATGTCCCATCCTCAACGCCTCTTTGCACGACATGTCCATCATGAAGACTTTGCACTGTTCACCTCAGGTCACGATGCGGGAACTGTCGCTTTGTATCGAGCCGAACACAACGAGCTGCACCACGACTTCACCGCTTGAACGCGACGGTCTGCGACACCAACCACGACAATCCCACCCGTTGTACATGGATGACAGTCGCATTCTTTCAGGGGCCACCGACAGCTGACGTACTCTTCGATTCATCCCGCAGCCTCTACTCATAGGGACGTGGCCAAGAATTCATCCACTGTGGCGATTTCGCCCGCAATCTCATAGCGATGCATCGAGTGAAGCCATCGCCGAAGATACCGCCATATCGCTGCGGTATCTGGTTTGCAACTGACCAACTTCAAGTGTACGACTCGGCGAAACTTCCCAGATTGACCCCAGCCGGTTGAAAGCAGGTCTCCGGCCACGGAGCCATTTCGAACGAGAGTTCATTTGGGTTCAAGTGACCACTACCAACAGTCGTCGACAGCGATCAAAAGAATGCCTAAATTGGGCACCACGATCCTATGAGCATCGGTCTGTTTCCCTAGAGTTCATTCAACTGACTTATTGGAATACCCGCTTTCGCTCGTTGCTTCTTCCTCATCCAGGGATTCGTATACACAGCGGCGACTGCACTTCCGATCCAGCTGGCTTTGGAGTTGCCCAAGCATATGGGCTCTGACAACTGACCATACTGGATGCTGTGTAAGGACGACTCGGTGCTAATGCCTCGATCTCAAGAACTCGGTGCTTCGTGGCCAGCGACGAGGCGGTGTGCTCAGCTCGAGACCAGTCATTGCGAAGAGCCATGAATTCGCTGAGCCACTGTCGAACGAAGCATGACAGTGATACTTTTGGAAGTTGTATCAATTGGTGACTGCTCTGGGGAGGCCTAGATGTGAGCAACTCATGTCCGTCTCATCCGACACCGCGGTGTCGTCGAAACTGATTCCTCTTCAAGCTAGTGTCCGGAGCTGCTTCCGCCATCCATTGCAATGTCCAACAAGACCCCGCCATTGGATCCCGCCTAGGCGACGGTCTCGATCGAGCGATTGAGCCGGCCGTGGAGGCTTGCGGCGGTGCGGCGCAAGACCGACAAGGTTCAAGACATGCGCCAGTTAGTGTCGACATGCGGCCTTGGTGGAATCATGCCATGTCTTTGCCGCATTCCAATTGCTAGCAGAACACCTCTCGATTGGCCATCACGCACGTCGACCAGTCCGTGCTATGCCGGTTCCGTCCTCACCTGCTTGCGACTTCTCCAACCCCATCACCCTGCTCTCCGAGCAGCTGCTGTTGGAGCTCAGAACAGTCGTTGGCCGCGATCCTTCTCCGTCTTCCAGGCACCTCATTGGGCCAGACTATCGACCGCCACTTCTGTCACCGTCCAAACTCACCGGTCCGGGATGGGGCTCACCCTGGACCCTTTCCCGCTGTCACCTGCAAATCATCTGCGTCAGTGACCTGGCTCCTGGGACCGCAATGCCTGCAGAGGACTCTGCCCGGGGTGTTGGTGGTCCTTCCACCGCCCATTCCTCCCATCGGCCCCTCTTCATGAGTCGCTCTGGAAGGGGTCCTGCCCGGCCCGACTAGCTGTCTAATCAAAGACATGGCTGTGCGGGGAAGAACGAGGTGTTGATAGCGTGATATTTCTGCTCACCTCACCGATCGCCGGCTCGGAGCCACAGTCTACCACGTCTAGACCTAACGAGACCTGCGTACAGCCGGCACTTCTTCACCGCGCACGCGTATTTGCAGTCTCGAGACTCGGGAGGTTTGTCGAAATGGCGGCGCTTCAGGCTGATGTTGTAGAACCCGATGACTTCAACGACAATGACTCGGCTGTGGGCGATACCAATGTGCGCATCTCCAATGTCGCGACAAGCGCGCTCGGTGAAGTAATAACTGACTAGTGGGACAGGACGGGACGTCGACGACAGCGAGTCTGAACAGCTCCATTCTGGACTATCGTGAAGAAAATGGCCGCACGTACCACAAGTTCCGAGATGGAAGTGAGTGGTTTGAGAGGATGGGCAGCGATAACGATCGCGACTGACTGTGTGATCAAGAGTACCACTTCCCCAACGACGAGGAAGAGAACGAGCGACTAGGTATTGGCGAGCCCCCCTTCGAAGCCTGATATGAGGCAGCCTGTTGACATTCTCTCAAGACCTGCAACATCACATCTTTTTCCTCTCCTTTGACGGCCTGCTCGGCCTGTCCCCGCCGAACAAGGCTGACGCCAATCCGGGCCGCGTTCTTGACTTGGGAACCGGGACGGGTATCTGGGCTATGGACTACGGCGACGAGCATCCCGGCTCGGAGGTAGGACATCAAACGGCACCCTCTAGAATATGATCTGACCCTGGTCTGTAGGTCATTGGCGTGGATCTATCTCCGACACAGCCAAAGTTGTACGTGCTCTATGGACTTCATCTCCCGGTCTTCGTTAACACCCGCTCAGCGTCCCGCCAAACGTCAAGTTCGAGATCGACGACATCGAGGACAGCTGGACATACTCCCGCCCCTTTGACTACATCCACTCCCGGATGATGAACTCGTCCATCTCAAAATGGGAAGAATACCTGCGTCAATGCTATGAGTAAACGCCTCCCCATCCCTGTCTCCAAAATCGAAACCGCCAACCTGACACACATCTCCCGCAGAAACCTCAACCCGGGCGGCTACCTCGAGCTCCAGGAATTCGGCCTCCCCCTCTCCGACGACGGCAGCCTCACCCCGGACCACGCGCTGCACAAGTCGATGGCCCTGCTGGGCGAGGCCGCCGCCAAGATGGACCACGCCTTCATCGAGCTCGGCACCCTCAAGCCGATGCTGGAGGCCGCGGGGTTCGTCGACGTCGCCGAGATCCGCTTCAAGTGGCCCAGCAACACCTGGCCGCGCCACGCAAAGTTCAAGGAGCTCGGCGCGTGGAACTACGACAACATCACCACCGGCCTGCAGGGGTTCCTCATGGCGTTCCTGACGCGGGGCCTCGGGTGGAAGGCGGACGAGGTGAACGTGCTCGCCGCGCAGACGAGGAAGGATGTCGGGGACCGGAGCATCCATGCCTACTGGCCTATGTGAGTGTTGCTTCTGTGACCTGCGGCGGTTGGTGGCTGACATTTTGACAGGATCGTGGTGTACGGGAGGAAGCCATAGTCAGCTGAGGACCTGGTCCCGCTAACGGGTCGGCCGAAGCCGGAAGACGGGGCCGGGTGGGGTTCTCTTTTCCCGGACGGGCCCATGCTTTCGGGGCCCAACCCACTAGCTCACGAGAGAAATTTTTAACAAAGAAGCGATTCCACGATGAAGTTTTTTCTCCCCTCCCACTCACTCTGCTCAAGCCCTACCGCTCCACTGGCTCTTGGTCCCTCGCACGGCGGTTCTCGTCAACAACCACACATCTCGCAGGCCTTGCTAGCTCAATCGGTAGAGCGTGAGACTCTTAATCTCAAGGTTGCGGGTTCGACCCCCGCGTGAGGCTCAATTCCTCCCTCCTGCTTCCTTTTTGACCGTTCAAGGCTTCTCATGCTCAAGCATCAAGCTCTTCTGGCACATTCTTGAAGTGGTGTAAGTCTTATTTTGATAGTGATAATTATCTGTTATAACTCCAAACCGCCTGCTTGTTCTACATATGAAAAACACAACACAAAAAGCCCGCCCCCAATATCCTACAAAAGATCCTACAAAAGACGGCAGAAAAGCAGAGAGGCCCGCTTACAATCCTTTCGTCATCACCCTCCTGAACACCGTAACCAGCCAGCCACAAACATCCCGCACGCGGACGGAAGCGTTGCGACACCGCGCCGCCACGCCCCTGACCACGACAACGGTATCCCTCTCCACCTTGCTCAACCTGTCCCTCACCACCTCCGCCACCGCCTCCTCCTCCTTCTCCGTCTGCTCCTCCTCAGCGCCCTCCACATCATCAACATCATTCTCCACACCGCGGTACTCAAAGTACTCGCTCCACTCCGGGTCCGCCAGCAGCGCCGCGGCCACCTCCCGCTCGACCGGCAGGCTGAACTCGGTGCCCTCGTCCTCGCCGGCGGGCGCCCCGTTGACGCGCGCCGGGTACGTCACGAACATGCCCGTCTGCACGGTCTCGAAGAGCCAGCGGAACGCGTACGGCGCGCCGAAGCCGAAGTCCGCCTCGCAGGGGCGCGTGTCGCGCCAGTCCGTGAAGAGCGTCGTCATCGGGTGGAAGGCGTCGCCGCGGATGAAGAGCGTCGTCTTGTCGCGGATGGGGGCCAGGGAGGCCAGCATCGCGTTGACGTAGGGCTGGGTCACGGTGTTGGTGAGCTGGCGGATGTACCTGGAAACAGCAGCACTGTTTTAG
>JABGLZ010000603.1:0-24664 GCA_014705045.1 Colletotrichum theobromicola | reverse complement strand
CCCCCCCCCCCCCCCCCCCCCCCCCCCCCCCCCCCCCCCCCCCCCCCCCCCCCCCCCCCCCCCCCCCCCCCCCCCCCCCCCCCCCCCCCCCCCCACCATTTTTCTCGTGTTTTTTCTTTTCTTCTTCTTCCGGCATTGCCCAATGGAATTCCGCATCATCGAGCTTTATGTTCCCATTTATTCTTGATGATCATAGGCCTATCTTGCGTAATAAGACGCTGAAGGCCCTCTCGTCTTGGGTATTACGCGGTAGAGGTCGCATTCAGGGGTCCAAGGGTCCATTGGTCACGTCTGCAAAGCACATGAACGCGCGCAATATCCGTAAGGAAGCCTAAGGTAAGTAAGTTACCTAAGTACGAACAGGCCTGTCAGCACTGGATGAGGCCAGAGGCGACGGTTGGTCGCCAGCTGCTTGTCTAGCACTGCCAGCGCAGCAGCCAACTCGGATGCAGCGCAGACACATCATCACAAGGGAGCCCTGGTAATGAAGCTCGCTATTGACAGGGCATACCATACCATGATTACCATCAACCATCAGCACCACAACCACCGTCTGGTCTCTTTTCCGTCTCTTGTGCTCCTCTGGGAGGTGCCCCTTGTGCAATTGTGTCATTGTGTTTCCCAGTCAGGCATGTTCCTCCCGATACAGAGCAAACACAGCGAAGAGCGAACCCCCTGTTCCCGAGGGACCCCTGCTTCACAGCCTTTTTTTCATTCCATTCTGCACACGTTCGACAACACCTCGCCTGCCATTGGGGAGGTTAATTCGTTGTCATGTCACTTGTCAGGCCCTCTTTTCTTTCATTTAATCTATGTCCTTTTTATACTAGCCCGTCGGCTTCCTCTCCAGACTCCGACGGTGGGGATGTAGGAACCTCCGGGACAGAAGGGAGAGGGCAGCGAGGAAAAGAGGGGATCGAGGGGGGCTTTTTTCATTATGGGAGAAAAAAAGCGCGAAAAGTGAGCGAGGGAGGAGGGAAAAAACAGTTGCCGCGCCACCATGCTGGAGACGCTATTACGAGTGGCTTTCCTGTTAGCACCCGTCGGCCGGCACGCTTAGGTACCTGCTAATAACCTGGACTGAGGTGGGTGATGGAGGTGAGATGCAGAGGAGATGACCGAATACAGCAGGAGATGGATACGTACTCGCAGGTCCACGGGTATCTGTAGGTGCTGTGGTGCTGTGGTGCTGTGCTAGGGTCGACTAGACCGCATCTGATCTTCCCGCACCCTCCGCCTGCTCCTCGGCTCTGCAGTCTGCAGTCTGCACTGCACCGCTCTGCACCTGCTCTGCTCTGGCGCTGCTTGTACCTCACGTCTCCTCGTAATAAACCGTTTCCTGTGTCTCTGGCCTCTGGTGACTTTATTACGAGCTTTTCATTCCACCGTGTTTCGCCGTGGTGGCACACACACAAACTCACACACGCGCACACGCACACCCACCCTCGAACCTTTCCTGGACCTCCCTCCCTCGAAGCCAGACGACGTCGCTTCGCACTTTTCCACCCTCATCACCACAACCTTTCCAACTATTGTCGACTTCCACCCGGATTTCTCTTTTGTCCAACAAACACACATCCCGGCTGCCCCCTCTCTCTCTCTCGCCATTGAGCGACCACACCGCAGCGATGCGTCTCGGATCAGCCGGCCTTCTGGCCCTGCTCTGGTCCCTTAGCAGCAGCAGCAACATCGCGACAGCATCACCACTCGCCGACGACGCCAAAGCCATGCCCGGCCTCCGCCCCAGACAGGGGTCCGGCACAGGCTCAACACCGACATCAACAACCCCCGTGGCATCGACACCCACGACGAGCGCGGCAGCAGAGCAGACGACGACAATCACAGACACCGTCACCGTCGGCGGCGGCAGCGGGGGCACCGTCACCGTCACCTCCAACTTCCTCCGCACAGTCATCACCACCGTCGTCGTAACCACCACCACCTTCGAGACCACCACCGTCACCAGCAACGACGTCGCAACCGCCACCCTGACCGAGTACGTCACCTCCACCATCCTCGCGAAGCGCTGGATCAACTTCCTCCCCGCCGAGACCGCCCCCGTCGACGCCCCCGCCGCCCAAATCACCCCAGCCGCCGGCCCCGACCTGCGCAAGTACGCCGTCATTGAGAAGCGCGCCATCGTCACAGTCACCGTCACCGTCACGGGCACCGCCGGCGCCGACGCGACAGTCACCAACGTCCGCACCAGCACCGTCGTCCGCACCACCACCTCCAACCTCGTCCAGACCTCCACCATCGTCAGCACCCTCTTCAACAACGCCCAGACCACAACCACCGTCACCTCCACCCTGCTCGTCACCTCCACCTCGGTCGACACCACCTCCGCCGCCACCGTCGACACCGGTCCGACGACAGGCAACATCGCAACCGCGACCGACAGCGGCGGCTCCTCCGCGACGGGCTCAAGCGACAGCAGCAGCGGCGACGGCGGGCTCTCCACGGGCGCGAAGGCCGGAATCGGCGCGGGCGTCGGCGTCGTCGGCCTCGCGCTGCTGCTCGGCATCGGGTGGTGGCTCTACAAGCGCCACAAGGCCAACCGTCCCAGCGCCGCCGACCTGGCCGACATGCGCGCCTACGACCCCAACGGCCCATCCTACGACAACGGCCACGGCATGTCGGAGACGGGCGCCGGCCTCGGCGCAGCTGCCGCGACCACGCCGACTCACAGGCGCCAGCCCGTGCCGCGCAAGAGCAGCCAGCTGTCGCCGCCCACGCAGAGCGTCAGCCCAATGTCGAACCAGACGGTCTCGCCCGCCAACGACTACGGCTCCGGGTACACGAGGCCCGCGAACGGGGCGAACGAGCTGGGCGGCACGAGGATCCTCCCGCCGGAGATGGGCGGCGATGAGGTTGTCGAGATGGGCGACGGGCAGCCCAAGCCGCAGCCGCCTCCGCAGCAGCGACAGCACATGACGGCGTTCCAATCTGGGCCGGTGCCGGATGTTTACGAGATGCCCACCGAGAGGTATCGATAATGTGTTGGGTGTACGTGTTTTGCGCAGTATTTCCTTTGTGTCAGATTGGGAAGATGATGTTGGGGGTAGAGGGGGGTTGTAAATATATACATAAAGGCTATTTCTTGGGTTTGTTGTTTTAGGACATTTGAAGCGTTGCATTGGAAGCTTTTTTACCCTGCCATGGGCACGGGGCAGGAAGGCAGGCTGGCGGCGGCGGATGGAAGCAAGGCCGCGCGCGCAGGAAAGCATTTTTTCATAACTTTGGGGTTTCAACGAAACTCTCTTCCCGGTAGATAATCTTCGTAATGTGTACGAGGTAGCATGGGGCAATGCGAATTGCATGATGGGGATTACAACTTTTGGGGAGTTTGTGCCCTTTTTGACGTGTGAAGAAGTCTTTTTTTGACGTTTGCGTAGGTTTGTTTGTTTTAGATGTCTTGGATCTTGAAGAGCGCGACGAGGGGACGTTGGCGCGCCATGCGACGGATGATGTGCATCCTTAGCTCTGCCGGTGGGAGAGGGGTTGCAAGCTCGCTGCTGCATGGCTTGCATATCATATTCGCACTTGTTTGAATGTCGATGGCCGACGATGCAAGTGTCAGCACCTTGGTCTCACGCCTTATCTCTTGGCACCATACAGCACATCTCCGTTGACGGAGCCAAGAGTTGGTTTTCTGTGTGTGTCGTTGAAAAAAATTGCGCCGTCTGGTGAGGACATGAGTTGAATTTGCGGGCAGGAACAGAAATGGTTACAGGTCCATCCCGGTATGAGGAGGCATCGTTCATCCCAAGTTTTGATGTTTGGGGGGGTTGACAGCCCTGGAGAAGCATCCCGGCGGAACAGTGATAGATCCTAGGAGTCAGTCGTTGTCTTTGTATGGTTGCGTGCCGATGCGATCCTACTCTGATATCCATGGATGAAGAAGACCTCGCATATGAGCCGCCAAGACGTGCGTCTGGTTGTGACGGCTCCGAAGCCCCGACAGACCGGGAGCCAACGGGTCTTACTACCGGGAACTCGCAAGCGTCATCTCTGTCCCGCTAGAGAAGAATTTGAGAGACGCGGACGTCATTGTCTTTCTCGATGCTGTGGCTCATCGGGTCTGGAAGTTCCAGAAGACCATTGAATGTCTCGTCTAACTTGCTGTTGTAGGACGAATGCTATTTGTCAGTCCGGACCCGAGCGAGAGCCATCGGCGGTGTTTCTGCCGACTGCAATGCCTTTTTCATGTAAGCCAAGCCTTTCGACTGTCACGGAACGTCCACCACCCTGGACGCAACACACACACCCTTTCCCCCACTCTCAAGGGTTCATTGAAACAATGCCAGAAACCCTTGACAGAGAGCTCCCTCCTCCAGGAAGCGGTGGCACCAGGTCGGGTATCTCCTACGACGGCGGGCAAGTGTAACGGCGGGTGCGCAGAGTGGGCGGCGGCGGGAGAGAAAAAACTGCGTAAGCTCGAACCAAACAAGCACCCAACCCCCCTGTTGCGGTTGTTTCTGTCTTCTTGGCTGCAGCGCCGAATGGGATTGTTCCAGAACCCCGTCAGCGATCTTATCTGCAATGTCTTGGTTTCTGAAGAAAGATACCGCGGGTGGGAAGGACGGGGAGTAGACCGAGGGACATCGTTTTCTCCTGTCCAGATTTCCAACCCTCTCTCTTTGTTACAACAACTTCGCCTTCCTCTCTCTCTGAAGTCCTCTGTTCCTGACTCATGCAAGCGTCTTTCACGAGTTGAGCTGGTTTTTCTTCGGACTTACCCCAGCCACTTGTCTTGGGCGGGTAATTACAAACATCGTGCCATTGTGTGTCTCTAGTCAACCCCGCCGACATAGGAACCGGAGGGGTCTACCACTGTCTACAGTCTGCAGAAAAACCTCATCGTCCCATGCATCGCGCCCGCGTGTAATATCTGCACGACACCCCGCCATCCTCAACGGCACCATACCCCGCGCCCGCCGCATCAATCCTCCCCAAGCGCGAACTTGTCATTGACGCACCGGGATTGACCGACGAACCAGCAGCCGTCCGGAATCCAAGGGAGCGTTGAGTCAACCCCTCAACGCGGTCTTTGCAACCGTCAGACTCGACAACAGCAGACTTTTGCGCAGTCTGACGCAGGGTTACTGCTGGTCTGCGATTACAGAGTCATCCGGCACCACCCCACAACGTTTGACACAACCCGTCTCTCTGGGACCGCCACCGGCATGGACGCCGCAAAGAAGCACGCCGACGCCGGGCCCGGCGCAAGCTCCCCCGAGATCGACGCCCGGGACCTGGACCCCGTTGACAACGCCGACGACCTGGGATCCCTCGCGTTGCGGGAGAAGCAGCTGGTCAGAAAACTAGACGCGCGCATCATCCCCCTGGTGATGCTCCTCTACCTCTTGAGTTTCCTCGATCGGTGAGTACCTCACGCACACACCATCTTTCTGTGCACCTTCTCTCTAAACCCCCAAACAGCGTCAACATCGGCAACGCACGCCTCTACAACCTCGAGTCCGACCTCAACCTGCAAGGCAACCAGTTCCAGGTCGCCGTCTCCATCCTCTTCGTGACCTACATCATCTTCGAGGTCCCCTCCAACCTCGTCCTCAAGCTCTTCACGCCCTCGCGGTGGATCGCCTTCATCACCGTCGCCTGGGGCATCATCGCCACCCTCACGGGGCTGGTCGACTCGTACGGCGCCCTCATCGCGTGCCGCCTGCTCCTCGGCGCCGTCGAGGCCGGCCTCTTCCCGGGGCTCAACATCTACCTCACCTTCTTCTACAGCAAGCACGAGCTCGCGCTGCGCGTGGGCTACCTCTTCGTCAGCGCGGCCATCGCCGGCGGGCTCGGCGGCCTGCTGGCCTACGGCATCGGCCACATGGAGGGCGTCGCCGGGCTGAGCGGGTGGCGCTGGATCATGATCATCGAGGGCCTGCCGACCGTCGCGCTGGGCGTCGTCACCTTCTTCCTGCTGCCCAACGACGCCGCCAGCGCGGGGTTCCTGAGCGAGGGGGAGAAGAGGCTGATGGTGGAGAGGCGCGGGCGGGAGTACGGCAACACGAGCAGCGCGCAGGAGTTCAGCCGCGAGGACATGTGGAAGGCCTTTAAGGATTGGAAGGTCTGGGTGTTTTGCGTCGCGCAGTTTGGCGTGGATACCATGCTCTACGGTGAGAATTGTTCTGTCGGACGGAGGTCTTCCGTGGGCTGATTTGAAAAACTACAATTTAGGCTTTTCGACCTTCCTCCCCACGATCATCAACGGCCTCGGCACGTGGACCGTCGCGCAGGTGCAGCTCCTCACGGTGCCGTGCTACGCCCTCGGCGTCGTGGTGTACATGACCATGGCCTTCCTGTCGGACCGCAAGCAGCTCCGCGGACTGTTCTGCGTCATCTTCGGGAGCGTCAGCGTCGTCGGGTACGCCATCCTCATCTCGGACACCTCGTCCGGGGTGCATTACTTTGGGTGTTTTCTCGTGGCTGCGGGTTTGTACGTCGTCGTCGGACTGCCGCTGGCTTGGGTGAGCCTCCGTCCTCTCATAACGTATGTGAACGAACTTCTGGACTGACGAGAATGGTTGCAGCTGCCTAACAATTCGCCGAGATACGGCAAGAGGACGACGGCGAGCGGGATGCAGCTGACGATTGGGAACTGCTCTGGCGTGATGTCGTCGTTCATCTAGTAAGTACACGTCGGGTGTGTAAGAGTGCAAGCAGCAGCTGACTGGCGGTGTGTAGCCAAGCAATCGACAAGCCCAGGTACGTCAGGGGCCACGCGGTGACGTTGAGCATGGTCGGTATGGGGACGTGCTTGTACGGCTTCATGTGGTTCTGGTACTGGAGGGCCAACAAGCAGCGGGAGGCCGGTCTTGCGGAGGATAAGTACCGTGACCTGTCCGATGACGAGCTTGCGGAGCTTGGGGACGAGAGCCCGCGGTTTAGGTACACCATTTGAGACAAACGGCGGCGATGTGCATCGGTCTGAAGAATACTTTTAAAGGCATATGATCCTGGCGGGCGAGACCTGCAGACATTGCCAGCGAATGAAAGATACCCCCCTCCTTCTGGATGAAGCTTGAGACAACAGCAAAAAGTACTTGCATGCCATGACTTAACTTAGGTAACTGCACTTGATGAACATCATCTTTTGAATCATGAACAAGAAGCTTCAAAAAAAAAATGCAAATTGAAAGGGACGAGACTCGAACTCGCGCGGGTTGCCCCACCAGGAAACAGATGTTAAGCTGACCTTAACCTGGCGCCATAACCAACTCGGCCACCCTTCCGTAGAAGATCTGGAAGATCTGATTGGTTGTTGGAGGCGCCTGAATTTCTGGCATATGAAACCCAACCCCTACGCAAGCGAACTTGACTGTTATGGAAAATGCAACCTAGCATAAGGTAGTTAACGCTCATCGTGAAAAGCAACTGCCCATGGGCTACATATTCCTACGGGAAGTCCAGCTAGAGCAGGAGGTTTTTGATTATCCGCAAGAAAAGGCGTTATTGCAGCGTCCCACGCATAAATGTTGTTCATCAAGATCAGCAGTGGACAGAGGTACCTTGGGTGCCCCAATCGACAGCAAGTTCAAATGGCTATCAGAAGCCCTTTGGTATCAGATCAAACAATTCCTGGGCGAGGGCAGATACTGCATCTTTATTCACGTTTCTATCTTCTTGAAAGGCTATAGCGATTCAAAGCGACGGCGGTTAACACAACTCAGAGACTTATGAATGGCTCAATACTCAGTACAACCGCATTCTCCCAGCGGCAACCATGCTTTCCCAGCCAGCCAACATTGTCCATTACGCCCCAACGTCTACCACTCGAAGAAGCTCGTGGGCACGCCCACGCAGAGGAATTTGAGAATTCGCCGCCCGGCAACGTTTCCACCACTACCAGCGGCAACAAGAAACGGCCAAAAGTGTTCCGCCTCGGCTTTCAGGTGAGAGACATAGCTCGACGGGGTATCGCGCCAGCCCTGAAGGGTCTTCTCGCGAGCCTGTGCGTCAGGAATTGCCGCCGTCGAACTGAGGAAGTCCTCAAACTCCTCGGCCCCGGAGGGGAGCTCACCAGAACCTTCGAATACGGCCATCGAAGTACCAAAGTCGTGGTACGACCCGCCGCTCCCAATGATCGCGCACCCTTGGTCCCTGAAATACTCCAAGGCGCGGCCCAGACGCAGGTTCTTGTCCGTGGCCTCCTCCTCGTCCTTCCCTGTGAGGACAGAGACCTGGACAACCGGTATATCTGCCTCGGGGCGCATGATCTTGAGCGGGACAAAGACGCCGTGGTCGAGGCCACGCTCGTGGTTCAGGACCGGCTTGAAGCCGCAGTCCAACAGGCGTTGGTTGATTTGCACGGCCAGTGCTGCGTTTCCGAGGACGGGGTACTTGGTCTCGTAGGCCGCGGGGGGGACGAGGTCTTGGGGGGCGGCTACAGTTCCGTAGTCGAAGTAGAGCCCAGGGTTGTCAAGCGCAGTGATTTCGGGCTCATTGCATTCCCAGTGGGCCGAGAGGAGGATGATGGCTTTGACGCCATCAAGCCGACTTCCCAACTTAGCAACTAGTTGCCGGTATTCTTCAAAGTCCGGGTGGATGAGCGGGAGGGGTCCTGCTCCATGGCTAACGAAGAGAGATGGCGCGCGGGTCTGCTCTGCAATCGCCATTTTGGTAGTGAGAGTTGGAATGAAATTTCCAAAACAAAAGTGATGTTTGTATAATTGGAAGTTGTCACAGGCTGGTTGTCTTGCTCAATAACTTCATTGCTGAGTATGAGGACATCGTCGGGCTATTTATGGTTTTACGGGCTTCAGAAAAATTCCATCTGCTTGGATTACGGGAAAGGTTTCGATTCTCACTGTTACCCATCTCCAGACCGGTCAAGTGGTGTCGGGTTTACCATTGCAGCCATTCAAAGTGAAGCGACACTACCCCGACGGTTGGAACGGTCTTGGCTCTGCCACGGGCGGGTCGGCGGCGGACTAGCGGCGGACTAGCTCAAACATCCCGGGCACGCACCCGGAACAGTTTGTCAGCAACCCAACCATTAACACCATGATCCATCAAGTCCTGCACGGTATCAGACTCGTTTGAATGAGGCGACTGTCATGACAACTTGGTCTCAAGCTACAGTCAGTATGTCGGCAATTTCATTGGCTTCGAACGCCTGCCAGTCATGCTCGGTGAGAAAAAAAGGTTGCGATCGGGCACTGCCGGCTTGCAGCCGATGTGTAAGGTAAGTAGCACGCTGTGGTCTTACACGCAGGTCAGTTCTGATGCCGAAAAGTCGCAACGCTACGTGTCACTATGGCTCTTCGTCGAACCCACGACAGCCTCCGTCGAAGGACCTGAGTTTCAAGGAACACCCTATGGGTATTGCTTCTTATCTAGGACCAAGTGTTGCGACACGCGAGGACCCTGATGATTTGCTGACATCACATCTGTTCGCTACGCTGAGAAAGCTCAATCTTGGTATAGATGGTGTCCTTGACGGTTACTTGAGATCGGTGCACGAATGGATACCCATCATTCACCCAATCAGCTTAAAAGAGGAGATAGCATCATTGCAGAGTAAACCATCTGCCGAGCTGGCCTGTCTCCTCTTACACATTCTGCTCATCACCCCTTCATTTCTGTCTGCTTCTGGGGAACATCACGGAACGCTCTTATCGTCGCTACATAATGATTGCAAGTCATCATTCTTTCTACTGCAGACATGTTCAAGGCGTGATGTAAAGACCATCCAGTCAGGCTTACTGCTCGCCATATACGAGCAAGGGCGAGGCCTCGTGTCTGATGCATACGCCACACTAGCAATATGTGCTAGTCTTGGCTACATCGCGAATCTCCATCAATCCCCGTGCTCCGCAACAGCAGCTGACGAAGAGAGATTGCGGGTATGGTGGGCTGTCTGTCTGCTCGACAGACTGGACTTGTACGACAATGGGAAGTCTGAAAGAGCGTTCCTTGTCCACGACTCACAAATCGGTCGAGTCCTCCCGCGAGAAGACGAGGTATGGAGTACACGCCATGATTTCGGGGACTCCCCTCTGCCAGCTCTATCGTTTCCGGTGGATGAGGTCCAAAGCTACGGGCTTTTCGCCAGCGAGATACAAGCCTTGCATGCATTGCAGAGTGTCATGCAGCTTACAAGGAACCCGTCGGTCCGACTAGAATCGCTCCTGGACCACGAGTCCTGGAAGCTCGACATGCTGGTACAAAGAAAGATCCGAGAGACATTGACGCGATCCTGGAAGAGGCTAGAGAACCAGTACACGGTGGTGACCATATACCTCTTGGAAGTAAACCTTCCCCGCTGCGTCCAGACGTGACAGCTAATCGAGAGACAGGGCGCTGATAGAACTTCACGAAAAGAGACTGACCTGTGCTGGCGGGGAAGAGATCCCTTTCTTCCCCAAGGAGTCGTCCGTAGCAGCTCTTGAATCAGCCATCAATATTGCTCAAGATCTGCTTCGCGTGGAGAAGGCTTCCGATATACTCGAGCTTGACAGGATGCCCCTTACGGCTGTCATTCTGTACAAGAGGGTCGGATTTACTGCCATCTTACTGGGAAAGCATCATGGTCGAGATACCGAGGGTCTGTTGCGAGAAGTGATACAAAGGCTCTCAGAAAAGGTTGCTCGACGATGGGGTGTTGCTGGTGAGCCATGTGCTTATTTCTTTGGTAAATGATGGACACTATACTGAATCTCTCAGCTCATATCGCTACTCAGCTCCGCGAAGCACTTCCTGAGGGACAAGGCAAGGTTATGCCTTAGAAGACTAGTAGGTTTGGCAACTTCATCTTATTGCAACCAAGAATCATATGTATTGACTGGGTATATTCTTCAGTTTGGAAAACTCGCTGAGTTGAGCGTCGAATTCGATGCCAAACGCCTCTCAGACATCGACGTGTTCCCGAGGTTACTTAAAACACCCACTCTGACGAGGTACAAATTACTGAGACACGCCCATGAGAGTCCGGGAACTACGCTTTTGGTGGCTAGAGAGCTCTCTACCTTGCTCTCGAGGACCGCAGGGTGAGCGATGTTGGCGAGTTCTCAACCTGCGTACACGCCCCCTAATGGAGAAATATGCCTCTAGCCCGACAGAGACACCGCCCGTGGCCGCCGTCTCGCATAACTCCATCGATAGCAAAGTCTGGGACTCTGCCATTGTCAACTGCCTCACCACAGATAGGTCGGCGGAGTTCATGGCCCGCCTACGACGGAGAATCCGGACTCTGGGGTTGGTATCTATCATGGGCTGAAGGTGAACATCAACTCATGGGTTGAGGTCATGCGCTGGGACTTATGAGTCTTGTCAATTAAGGAACCTATGTGTCCTTCGTTATAAATTGGACGACTTCGCCGCGTAATGGTTTCATCTAGTCGAAAAGCCTGGCTTTCAGAGTCACCGATTCTGGAAAACGTACTCTGATGCCTGATTAAAATAGCTGCTTCTCTAACTATGAGTTTCAAAGATCGTTTGGCCAAAGAGGTCCGGTTCAAGCCTCAACGACCTCATCGTAAGACCTGACCAAAGCATCGTGTCTAATCCACCAAGGAGCTCAAGAGGATTGCCACACTAATTGATAAGAGGGCGCCGGAGATGGTGATTAACACCGCCTGAATTCAAAAGATGTCGTTGAATTTTGCTTTTCAACTTTGAGGATGGAAACAACTCAGAACTCGATCCCACAGTTTCTTAAGCGATGGGACTTTGGTTCAAGTTGCGTCCACAACTCTGCGTCCACACTACTCCACATGAAGCGCACGAGTCCGATGTGAGTACCATTGCAGAATGCCACGTCAAGTCGTGGCCCTCGTCCCTTTTTTGAGAGAAAAAAAACCCCTGATACCGCAGTCTGTAGCCCATCCGCTAGGCAAGGGTCGCAATCTCTCCATTGGCCTTCTCGCATCGCGCGACTACCGCAATCGACATGTCTCCGCCCGTCCATTGGGTGAACTGTGAACATCCCATGTTGCAAAGTGGACTCTGAGAAAAAGCACACTAGACCCCCCCGAACATTCTGCAATCATCTCTTCAACGGGAGGGGGGAGATTACGTGGCACAAAGCAGATCACAGAGTTTGCATCTCTCGGACATTTTATCCACCGCAGGAAGCTGTTAAAATAAAGAGTCCGAACATGCTCGCCAAGACCGCCCGCGTCTCACACCCCTTGCGCCGCATCGCAACTACCAGCCGACCATGTCCGAATTCTTGATCGCGGACGAAGACCTCGCCGCCGTGAAGGGCAAGGTGGTCATCGTCACGGGCGGGTCGTCGGGCATCGGCCTCGCCACCGTCACGACCCTCCTCGCCCACGGCGCCTCCGTCGTCAACGGCGACATCCAGCCGCCCCCGCCCCCGCCCTCGCAGCAGCAGCAGCAGCAGCCCGAGGCGGCGTCTTACACGTTCGTCAAGACGGACGTGACGCTCTGGGCGGACCAGATCGCCCTCTTCAAGAAGACCAAGGAGGTCTACGGGCGCGTGGACCACGTCTTCGCCAACGCCGGCATGGGTCCCAACGCCAACTACCTCTCCACCGAGGTCGACGAGAACGGCGACCTGAAGGAGCCGTCGCACGCGCTGTTGGACGTCAGCTTGAAGGGCGTGATGCACACGGCCACGATCGCTATATTCCACATGCGGCAGCAGGCCGAGGGTGGCAGCATCGTCATCAACGGCTCCACGACGGGGTTGCAACGACTCCGCGCCGTTGATTACTGTAAGCCCCTCTTGCACACTGCCTTTGGACTCTCACTATTTTCGAGACTAATAATATCATGAAGCCACCGCCAAGCACGCCGTGCTCGGATTCGGGCGCGGCCTCTTCTCCCTGCTCGGGGCCGCCAGCTTGCCCATCAGAGTCAACACTCTGGCGCCCACGTGGACGGACAGCAGCGTGCTCCCGGACCTAAAGGGGCTGATGAAGAAGATCGGCGTTGAGCTGCAGCCCGCGGAGGCCGTGGCGCGCGGCGCGGCCCTGCTGATGGCGGACGCGTCTCGCAACGGCCAGGTCATCCACGTCCAGCTGGGGAAGTACAAGGAGATCGACGAGAGCGTCCTCTTGCCTGCGTTTGAGTCGATCAAGGGCCCGGATTACCCCGGGGAGGACGAGGTCTTCCGGCGGTTGCAGGAGGTGCTGTTCGCGGGGTGAAGTCGATGAGAACTATGATTATTCGTTGGAAATGTGAGATGAGCATGAGGTTATGCCATTGACAAGCACAATGTGGCTTTTCCCCAAGTCTTTCAATGCAATTGGCGGATTAAACCCCCTCCTTTCTCCCACTAGTGTTCAAGAGTGAGAGGTTTAAGAGGGCAGAAGCTGGACGGGTGTATTATTGCTCATCGGTTTAACACGATATCGTTATGCTTGTTTCGCAATCTTGAAATCTAGATTCAATCATATGTAGTCGAAGACTGAAGAACGAGATGCAACAAGGAGGCGAAACGAAGGTGACAAAGAAAGTGAGAAACCTGCAGTTAAAATACTTATTGATCGAGATCGGCTGCTGCTCGCAAAATAACCATGATATCGACACACCAATGTAGCTGGCCCCGTCTCTCAACATCCACCTACCCATATGCGTATCACAACAAAGGAGTCCTGACCTGCGGAGGCAATCAGCAATCACATCAGACAAAAGACTTCCCGAGTGGTCGTACAACGGACCGAAGACAACTGCCGTAGGTTGCCTTCTCACCAGGTACAGTCGAACCGCCGAAGCGATCTGAGCCGCACAGTCTCACTACAAGTACACCTCAACCAAGCCTAACCTTCTTCAATATCTCTCTCGCGTGCGAAGACCATTCAGGAGAGGGCATGTTTCATATGCCAGACCTCCCTTCGCCCAGAAGCAATCCAGCTGTCTTCTCCGGTATCAACATTTTCATTAGATCATGTGAGGATGTAACGGCATCTTGTGAGGTTTCCATCGACTTACTTGAGACGCACGATGTGTACCACGGAGGCTGTGTGTGGGAAGTCAGCGTGGTGACCGCCCTACGCAGTCATACCATGAGGTTAAGTTAGTGCAACCACAATTTGACATCGCGGCTCAAGTACTGGACAACGGCCCACATATCAAGTCACAGCAGTAGCATATTGAGAGAGAATAATGACGTTGCCATTCCAAATGCTCAGACAACTATCTAGCCTACCAGTCCCAGCAAGAAGCTGAACCAGTCCAAAAGCCGTCCAGTCCGTCCAGCGATTCTCTCCCAACCTTTTTTTCCGATATTTTCTTGTCGATGTGAGTATCAAAATCTGTTTTCCCCTCCGAAAACCTTGGCGATTCCAACTTTCCGTCCGAAGATCTGCCTTTGCAGACATCTCCGAGACTTTAGCTGGCCGCCGGATCGAAGGAGCCAAACATCGTAATGATACTCGGGTATTGCTGCGGTCGTGCGTCGAGCCCGCTCTCGCGAAAGAAGCAGGGTATAGGCGTAGAATACGTAACGGATGGCAACCGCCACCGCTACCAAGAAAGACATCTTGGTTGTCGACCAACGACAACGACGCTCCTCCTATCCCGGACGAGGTGCCTTCCAGCCAAAGTCTCCCCCTGCCACAGAAAATGCATGGATGAGATGGGGAACCATGCCCCGACAGACGCCGTTTGGATGCCAAGCCACCCCGACCGCCCTCCGTTTCGTATCCCAACATTCAAGTCATCTCCGCGATTGATTGATTAATACTCAAAACACACCGCGGCGCTCAAACCAGTCGATGAGCTACCGGACCGCCCCGTCTCCCCGCCCTCGTGCCACGAGGGCCAACTCCGCTTTTTCCCCAGCAAAATCAAATATGGCCGTCTTCCATGCGAACGCCATCCGGGGCTGATGCCGTTCAGCCGCTTGTTGACCCCCAAAACGCCGTCGTTAAAAGAAGAAGCAACATGACATGAAAAGATGGGATCGGAATGTTCCACACCATCAGAGAGCCTCGTTCAGGACCAGACGCCGTGCCCTGCGGTAGTTGTTGTTTTTCGTTCCATGTGTTACCCGTCGTCTCGTTCTGTTGTCTCCAGACACCACGCAATTCCATCTCATGTTGAAAATGCTGCCGTCAGAAGGCCAAAGGAAAGGAAAAAGAAGTCAAACAAAAGACCAGTAAGATCCGAGGGGTATGGTACAGGCCAAAGTTTGCGAATATGTAACGAAGCTTTTGCAGCTTGGCGACGAGTGGCGGGGTTTTGATTGGTGTTTTCGTTTTCGTGATCATTGAGTAGTGTGAGAGAGTGTGGAAGCTCGTGTGTGAGACGCCCGACCCAGTCTAGTCGTGCCTTGCCGCCTTCCAAATCAGAGAAAAGAAAATATGTACAATCCAATAGTAGACGCCGTCGCGTGTTCCGTGCGACGTATACTCCGTAACGCCTTTCTATAATGGAGAAGATAGGACGCCTGCCTAGGACGCCTGCCCTTGGGGCTGTTGGGCGTGGTGGCCGCCTCCACGTCCGCGTCCACCGTAGCCGCCGCGACCCTGGCCACGGTAGCCACCACGGCCGCGTCCGCGGCCTCTACCGCCGCCCTGGTAGCCGTTCTGTTGTTGGGGGTTCTGAGTCTGCCAGTTGCCAGGGGCGGGCTGCTGGAGCATCTGTTGAGGAGCCGGAAGCTGGCCTTGAGGACCGGGCTGGCCGGTCTTGAAGTTTGAGATGGGTCTCGGGATGGACTCGGGGTTCTCGTAGACGTAAAGAGATTTGTCGATGCTAGCGGGAATGGGCTGGATCTCGGTGCCGAGATCCTTCTCAATGTTATAGAGGTTGAACCTGTCATCCCAGTTGATCAGGTTGATGGCCAGACCCAAGTGGCCGTAACGACCGGAGCGACCGATGCGGTGAAGGTAGGTCTCGGCGTTCTTGGGAAAATCGAAGTTGATGACAACGTTGACGGCCTGAATATCGATACCACGAGTGAGGAGGTCGGAGCAGACAAGGTTTCGGCAGACGCCGTTGCGGAAGTCGTGGAATACACGATTTCTCGCTTGCTGGGCCATCTTGGCGTGACTGTAGAAGCACGAGTAGCCCAGTTCGGTAATCTTCTTGGCGAGCAGCTCGACACGGTTGGTCGAGTTGCAGAAGATAATGGACTGGTTGATTTGCAGCTTGGAGAAGAGGGTGTTAAGGCAGTGCACCTTCTGTTTCTCCTCGACGAAGGCGTAGTATTGGGTGATACCGCGGAGGGTGAGCTCGTCCATCAGGTTGATTTCGTAGGGGCTGACCATGTTCTTGTCGGAGAAGTCCTTGACAGACAGTGGGAAAGTGGCGGAGAAGAGCATAACCTGGCGGTCCTTGGGGTGGAACTGGAGAAGCTGCTCAATGACGGGGGTGAATTCGATGGAAAGGAGCTTGTCGGCTTCATCCATGATGAACATGGGGCATTCGCTGAGGTCGGCAACGTTCTTGCCGGCGAGATCGAGGATTCTTCCGGGAGTACCGACCACGATATGGACTGGATCCTGGAGACGGATGATATCGTCGCGGAGGCCAGTGCCTCCAGTGGTGACCATGACGTTGATTCCGAGGTGCTTGCCGAGGGTTTTGCAGACTTGTGATGTTTGCATGGCGAGTTCACGAGTGGGGACGAGGATGAGGGCTTGAATCTTGGAGACCTTGGGGTTGATTTTTTCGAGGGCGGGGATGACGAAAGCTGCAGTCTTGCCGGTGCCGTTCTTTGCACGCGCGAGGATGTCGCGGCCGGTGAGGGCTACGGGAATGGCCTCTTCTTGGATGGGAGACGGCTTCTCGAAACCCGCCTCGAAGATGCCCATCAGCAGATCTCTCTTCAATTGGAAGTTCTCAAACTCTAGACCCTTCGTGTTCGTGACATCCTGGATTTTATCATGAATACCTGGCAGCAAACACGAGAGTGCTGCGGATACATACCTCGGTCTGATGTCTGCTGTCCTTGGCGGGGAGCTTCAAGTTCTTCTTCCAGTCTTCAGGTGCGGCACCATCGCTAGACCAGTCAGTCCAAGTACTCTTTCCAGACGGTGGGGGAGGGTTACGAACCCCAAGGACGTCGCCTTAAGCTTGTCTGCGAGTGCTTCCGCCATTTGAGATTGTGAATATGGGGTATCTGCCTAATGGCGAGGGGGGAACGATCGCGGAGGAGATAGCAGTCGTGGAGGGGAGTTGCGCAAAAGGGCTTTTGCTTTCCCCACTTTGCGGTGTATCGAGGGGCGAGTCGGACTCGACGAGTATCAGGTCAGGGTGGGATTATTCGGCGACAAAGAAATGTGTCGCTCGAATGAGGATGTTCGGATGAAGGTCTCGAGGGAGCGGGAAGCAGTCGCGTGGATGATCGTCTGGATTCCGTGTCCGGAGGTTGAGGCGATGGTTGTGGATTTCGGCCGGACTCTAGGAGTTGGGAGGTGCACGGATTGCAGGATTGAGAGTTGAGGGGTGGTGAGGTGGTGTTAGGTGCGCGATTCCGGTTGTTCTTGTAATTGTCGTTTGTTGACTCGGGATACTGAAACAGCAAAAATGTGTTTCGTCCACGAGAAGAGCGCGAGAGTGGTGGTTTGGTGGTGGATTGCGTGGAGGTGTGTGGTTATGTGGGAGGAGAGAGAAGAAGCAAGTTTGTGGTGACTGGACCGAAGCCGTGGGCCGTGGGCGTGGGCGTGGCACTCGGCACCACCAGGCCAGGTCACTCCTCACCTTGCCTTCTGGGGCAGGACCCCTTGCTTACCTTACACTGTATGCGAGGTAGCGGGAAGGTGGGTCCACGTGACCTGCTTGACGTTGGCTGAATTGATGCTCAATGATGCTGGTAACGGAGGGTTACCCTGAAGTTGAATAATGAATATCAATATCAGATGTAATGAGATGCAACTGGCAGTGGTGTCTGGACTTCAGGAGGACTGATCCGTGTTTGTGATTCGTGCTTCTTAGTTCCTCCCTACCTACCTTACCTACGTCAAGGACAGCAAGAGGGGCATTGGCTTATGTGTTCACCGGGAGCTCCTGCCCTCCATCATTCGTCCCACACCGAGGCCGCCCCCGGCCACTTGGCACAGCCTATTGGCTGCCCCTTCCCCGCCCGATCGCTCCTGCAGCGGAGCTATCGGATCGGTAGCAGGAGCACTGGTCACTGAAGAGCAGGTGCGCAGCATTGCTACTTACTGCCGCACTGAGCATGAATGCGCCCGATACTTGGAGAGAGTCGAACCACTCAAGTCCCCGAACTCGTGCTTTGTACCTATTCTTCTCACAAACAATCGCCGAGCAACCTCTACAAAGCTCCGAGGTCCGCTCGAACAATGACATCCCAAGATCCTCCGCAACCTCCCTGAATACCACTTATTTGCACCACAGATCCTAACCAGCATGAAGACGTCCGCCTTTGCAATCTGCTCCTCCTCCAATGCCTTGAACCTCTTCGCCGTCCCCGCATCGTCAATAACGTCACCACCCCGACGCCCGAACCACGAACGACAAGCAGCCCCTCGTCCACGACAAAGGACGCCTTCACGATGCTACGCAACAGCAGCCACCAACTCCTCCAGCGATAGCAGTAAAAGCTGCCCTGCATGGCCAACGACACCTCATCCAACCCCCTACGACATCTTCGCAATCCATAAATCGGCACCCTACACCAAGTCTCGGTTTGCCCAGCTCGTTAAGCAGTACCATCCTGACAAGCACGCCTCAAACCCTCTCGATGCTCTACCCGCAGACACCCGTCTAGAGCGCTACCGCCTCGTCGTTCTCGCAAATGACATCCTCTCCAGCCCAGACAAACGCCGCGCCTACGATTCGTGGGGCGCCGGCTGGCATCTTCCCGGCACCGGTGCGGGCGATAGCCGTGACATTCACGAGGTGTACCGTGAAGCGGATCGCAGATGGCGCCATAGCCCGAACAATCCGGGCATGAACGCTACCTGGGAAGACTGGGAGAAATGGCACGACCGGAACGAGGGCAGGGAAAAGCAGCAGCCCTTATACATGTCCAACGCGAGCTTTGCCGCCTTGGTGCTGGCTGCGCTGGCGGTCGGGACGGTGGCGCAGACGACCCGCATGGACAATAACTCTGCGGTCTTCCTTGAGAAGAGGGCGCTTCACGAGGCGAACATTAGCGAGGGGCTGAGGAGGCAGAACGCCGCTGTAGCAGGCAAGGGGCGAGAAGAGAGAATTGAGAGGTTCTTGCGGGAGAGGGAGAATCTTAATTACGGATTCGCACCGGAGACGATTGCGGGAAGGCATGGTCCTGATACCAAATAGCTCTCGTATTACCGAGATGATGTTATGATGTATTGTACACTATCAGCGTTCTGAGACGCATTTACATGGGTTTATGTAGCGAATCTATCGGAATTTTAGTTCTGGGATGAAGTGTGCTCGGAGATGACCTCCCGCATGACCTTCTCGGCATTGGCAGGGTCGATGCGCTCCGGCTGGCCCTGCTGCATCATCTTGCCGACGAGGTACATGAGCTTGCCCTGAGGGTACACCTTCTTGGTCACGAACTCCTTGAGAACCTTGTCCTCGCCTTCGATGGCCGTCTCAGCCAGTTGGCGGTACTCGGACTCCGCAAGCTCATGGAACCAGAGATCCAAGCCGTCGATTGCCTCGGTGACGGTGTCAAACTGCTCTAGGTTGTCGAGGTACAGCGCGACGAGCAGCTCCTTGGCCACCTTGCCCGTGATGCGCTTGTTCCTGAGGTGAAAGAGGATCTCCGAGAGGGCCGGAACCGGGACGGCGGCGCAATGTCCGTCAGGGGTAATCTCCAGCGAGCGCTCGCTGGCTTCGGGGTCTTTGTCAACGGTCAAACGGCCGAGCTCATGAAGCACCCAGTTCCCGACGAGCGGCGCGTACGACTGCAGCTCCGGCTTCTCGCCAGCCTCAGCAAGCCTTGCGCCGAGGTCATCCACGATTCGGTAGAAGTACTCCAGCCTGCCGCCGTCGTCGAGGGACATCAACGACACCGCATCCTTCGCCGTGAGCCCGTAGTCGCGGATGAGCTCGTCCAGCTCCGCATCCGGCAGCTCCGTCACAGACTCCCTCAAAGCGCTCACGAGGTCCTCCCCGATAATCAACGGCCCGAGGTCCGGGTCCGGCATGTACCGGTAATCCACCTCGCCCTCCTTCCCGCGCAGCCTCCGCGTGTGCTTCGAGCCCAGCGTCCACCCCCTCGTCTCGCTCTTGATCTCCTCGCCCTGCTCCAGCGCCGCAATCTGCCGGTCCCGCTCCGCGATGATGGCGTCCTCCACCGCCTTGATCGTGCTCAAGTTCTTGATCTCCGTCCGCGTGCCCAGCGGGATGTTCGGGTCTCCCGTCCGCCGCACGGAGACGTTCACATCCGCGCGCAGGCCGCCCGCCTCCATCCCGCTCACGCACGCGTCCACGGCGCCGAGCAGCGCCTGCACCTTGCGCACGAACACCGCCGCCGTGCGCGGGTGGTGCAGCTCCGGCCGGGTGATGATCTCGATCAGCGGCACGCCCACGCGGTTGAAGTCGAGCCACGACACGTCGTTGGGCTGCGCGAGCGTCTTGGCCGTGTCCTGCTCCATCTGCACCTGCTGTATACCGATCCTCACACTCTCTCCGTCCTCGGCGGCGATGCCATCCCGCGCGGTGAGGACGACGTGCCCGTCGCGCGCGAAGGGGTGGTAGTACTGCGTAATCTGGTAGCCCGCGGGCTGGTCCCACCAGAAGTAGTGTTTGCGGTCGAAGCGGCTGACGGGCTGGACGGCGCAGTTGAGGGCGAGGGCGGCGCGGAGGGCGGGGATGAGGGTTTCCTTTTGGAAGGCGGGCTGGCTGCCCGGGATAGCGAGGTCGAAGAGGGCGGCGTGGGTGTTTGGCGCGGAGGGGGTGTGTTGCGGGGACGACGATGACGGGGCGGCGGCCGGGGAGAAGAGCTTGCGGGCGGTGTTGAGCTGGGCGTGGATCTCGATGCCGACGGTGAGCTCCCAGCCAGGGACGGTCTGGTTTGAGCCCTTGGGCTTCTTGCCTTTGGATTCCTGCTTGAGGAGCTTCTTTTCTTCTTTGAGTTTCTTTCGGAGGGGTGTCGGCGGGGGTGGTGCTCGGGGGGTGGGCGTTGGTTGGGCTTGGGTCGTTGTGTACGGCGCGGTTTGGGAGGACCAGGCTAACACGGAGCGGGAGCGGGCCGGGAGGCGACGGGCCGTGGACAGGCAGCCGTTCCGGGAGAGCTGGCCGTTGAAGAGGTACCGCGCCAGTTCGCGGGTTGGTATGCGCCGCATGGTAGTGGTGGTGATCCGTTGATCGGCTAGGTGATCTGTCTTGGGGGAGTGGGCGGATGAGATGCGCCTGAGTATTGCACGGGCTTCGCGAGACGCAGACAAATTGCGGCGGGGAGGATACGCGTAGGCGTCTTAGCCGTGTGTTGTACACCCTCCTTTCCTGGCAATGGGCTTTCGTGTTCGTCGACGAGTGGCCGCCGGGATCTGAGTGCGTGATCGGAGGGGTTCGGTTCGCTCGTTGATGGGTGGAGGGGTCACCGATTCTCAGCCATTGCAGGACGGCAATAGGGCTGCGTACAGAAGACTGGCCTATTGAGCTCGTCGTCGATGTTCCGAGTCAATGGAACTGGCTAGCGTCGCTGGAGCTATAGCTAGGAATAGCTTCGTAGCTCGAGGAAGATGAAGACCGGTGGACTGGCCGGTGACGGGATAAGGCATTTTCGGGCCGCTCAAGGTTCCGGGCTGCATTCTGCCCTCGTGGTCGGCGCAATGCTTATGTAAGACACGGAGGGATGATCCCACTTGCTCAGTGCCCAGCTGGGGGTCTGGGAATAGCGCATCCATGCTGGTCACTCAGTGGAGCGCTGTGCAGTCCAAGGAGCGGGATGCCGCTAAGGAAACTGCCGGGAACGTGGAATCGTCCCGCTAGACTGGGTTCACCTGGGTGGCATTTCGTCACTCTACATGTCGTTCCGTTTGCTCTTATCATCTCTGATACGGGTTGATTGACTGTTGACTTAAACACAAAAGCTGCTGAACTTCAGATGGGTGAGTCCACCAACATGTTCGCAACACATCACAACTCACCTCAGACGCAGCTCCCCGCCCACACCACCATCAGCTCCAAGGAATCACCGCATCCAACACCTCAGTGTGCTCAGCTCGTCCGTCACACCCCCATCCCATCCCGTTGGTCCAGTCTTCCTGGTCATCTGAAACAAATCCGTCGACGGCTGACACACTCCTCTCCCGATCATATGGCGCCCTCCCTCCCGCTGCCATGTGTTTTCGTTTTTCCCTCCCTGTTTTTTAGACTCAGCCATCCTGTCTCCCCAAATAGATTCTTATCCCACCCTCCCTTATGTACCGGTTGGGCAATGATCGATTGCTTGCCCCTCGTCGCCGCTCTCTCACCAACATACTTTGGGGCACCCTCGCCGTGATGCTACCCGCCTGAACGCCGCTCTCCAGAACTCTGATCTCCCCGGGAAGCCCCAAGCCTGATCCCGTCCCTCCAAAGCTGTTGGGCATCGTCGGGTCCCTTAAAACTGCCTTGCCCTTGCCTCCTGTACACCACCTTACCTTATCTGCTCTCTTACTACCCTGACCATTCCATTCTTTAATGTGTATTATCGCCTGATTACCTAGTCAGCTCTTGTACCACCAGCAGCAGTAGCAAGGCCCTACAGCTAATCCGAGACATCGTCGTACACCCACCCTCGTCCTTGGACACGAGGTTCACCCGACCTCGGACGGCGATCCGTCTCTCCCAAGCGCAAGCCAGCCGTCTTCTGCAGGAAGCACTAATCGCGCTCTAATAATCCCACGCAAATCCACGACCGCCATGTCATCCGACTACCGCCCTCCCACAGTCTCCGACGACCTCCCCGGCAGCCCAGCGCCAGCCCAAGAGTGGCTGGCCCCGGACCCGAACGACGGACACGCGCATAGCACCAGCGCCGCCTATGCGCCGTCTGCCTCGGCCGCTTTCGCGACAGATAACAGACATCACATGCCACTAGACGACGACAACTCACCACCCGCCCGCTCGCGCCCTCGCAGCGCAACCGTCCGGCGCACCCCCTCCCTTCCCGTCTCGCCTGCGCAAACAAAACCGGACGAGGTCGCAATGAGCCCAGACGAAGGCCTCCAGCAGCAGCCCGACCCCGAACCCGTCGCCGATCCAGAGTCCTCGTCCGATGAGACTGTCGTCCAGGAACCTTACGACGATGAAGACGCAAACGCACCACACTACCCGACATCGCCAACCTTGACCAACTTCACAGCTCTCACAGGACGAATACACCACTCGAGCAACTCCAGCGGCTCCGGTTCGACGATAACACAAGCATCCTGGCCGCGGCGCAGAGGCAGCGAGAAGTCGCGACAGCACGACAAGTCCCAGCTCAAACGCCGTCGCAGCCGCTCACCCCGCCAGCAGCAGCCACAGCAGCCCGCCGCTGCCCTCAGCTACCTCGACGCAGACTCCCCGCACGTCACCCCCGAGGCCATCCAGCGCTCCGTCGAGCAGTCGTACTGGAGGATGCCGCCGGACGGGAGCTACCAGTCCCCTTCCACCCGGAGCACCGCCTCCACGGCCTCCAGCAGCTTCCAGAGCGACGTCTTCTCCGAGCTCGACCATGAGACCGACCGCAGCAGCTCCCCGGACCACAGCGCCTACGGCGACCCCGCCTCCCCGGGCTCCATGCCGGGCAAGTTCGAAGCGCACCTCGCAGCGGCCGCGCAGCAGAGGCAGCAACGCGGGTACCGTAATTATGGCACGCCGGAGATGCCGCGCGGGAACGCCAACCTGCCGCACCTGCCGCCCAACGCCCTGCAGCCAAGGCTTCCTGGGATGCACCAGGGCCACCCGAAGCATCTCCCGCGGGCGGAGAAGCTCCCGCTCTCGGGGTATGAGGTGATCGCCTCGAAGCTGTGCGCCGGGGACGCGGACCGGTCGAGCATCAAGCCCATTTACCGTCGCTTCGAGGCTCTGAATCACAGGTTGCTCCTACATCTGCAGGACGAGCTCGCGGAGCTGGAGGAGCAGCTCCACCGGCTCGACACGGCGGACACGCAGACGCGGCGCATGCAGAACTGCATCCTGCCCGCCTCGCGCCGTCAAGAGGCACTCACCGCGGGCGAGCTCCAGTGGCATAAGACGGATGTACTGGGCAAGATAGGGTACAAGCTCGGGCAATACAGTGCGCCTCCCACATACCCCATTGTGCGTCCATCGAGACTAACGCCCGCCAGACCACGTCCTCTCATCCTTCAAAGACACACAGAACCTCCCCAGCCCAGATCCGCGCGACGTGGACTACTACCGCGCCTACCTCGCCAACCATAACCCCATCGTCGAGATCGAGACGCGCTTCCTCGACCCGGCCGACGACCTCGTCTCCCTCGCGCGCCCCTCCCCCTCGACCTCGGAGTTCTCATCCTCCTGCTCAGACGACCTGCGCACCCCGATGCCGCCCCGCAAACCTAGCACCGTCGCAACGCCAGGCTTCCTCTTCTTCCAGGGCGCAAAGTCGGAGAAGCTGCGCCAGGTCGAGATGTTCCTGCGTAACAGCTACCCGCTCGCCGTGGCGCTGTCGTTCGCGGCGGCGTTCCTGCTGCCGATCCTGACGTTCGCCGTGATCCCGGCGTTCGCGGGGCGGATGGCCGTGGTGGCGATCGTGGCTGTCGGCGTGGGGCTGGCGGTCGTGCAGGCGGGGATATTCGGGGCCGGGAAGGGGAGGGGAGGGGCGCAGGCGGCGGCGGAAGGG